>CAWVRF010001136.1:0-16000 GCA_963932465.1 Maratus speciosus
TTATTTACAATTCTTTTGTTGCCACTTCACACACACACACAAAAAAATATATAATTCTTTTAAAATGCGTAAGTATCATCTGCGTAAATGATTTCACGTAATAAGAATAAACTGTGTATTTGAATTCTTAACACTGAAAAATACTTTTATAACTGAATGTAAATAATTGAATTTTCACAAATTTTAATTCATTAAAAATATGCTATAATATTCACAAAAAAAGGTATTTGAAAAATTTCCTAAAAGTACTCATGAAACTGTTTAATTAATCATGATTCTATCTATAATTATTTCATGATTTATTTTTTCTTCTGAAAATATACATGTTTCATTTTTTATTTGCAAAAATGTGTCCATAATGGAAAAATGCGTAAAATAAATTGATTAAAATAATAAACTTTTTAAGGTTATTATGTAAAAAAAAAATATTGTACAAATCTACAGATCATAATTTATTTTTATGTTTAATTTCAAGTCAAAATACTGAATAGTTTTTTCGTAAAGTGCACGACAAAATGTAATTTGTGTAGTCTAGTAGAGGATTCGCTTCATTCATCCTAATAATTTCAATAGTCATGCAATTAATATCTTATTTTCACATTAAAGAAAATATACATGAATGCATCAGAAAGTTTTGCATAGAAAAGCACTTTTTAAAAAAAAATGTGTCTTAAATGTAAGAATTTAATTTTAAATAATTTAGAATTTTAAAAATATATTTTTTACTAGCCTTTTAGACCCTTTTTCTAATGTATGTGCTACAAGGTAGATGAGATGAGAATCTTTTGAATTTTGACTAATTTCTGCTTTCACTAAAAAAATTATGGATCCCCTTCTTCTCTCGAAAATTTTTCTTCTGCTTTTTCATTGCCAGCACACAAAATTTAGCACTTTGATTTTTCTCCTCTATTTGTTGTTCTAATTTGTAGTAATGATGAATAAATAATTAATTGTCTGAAATTTCTCTTTACCCTTTGCCCATCTCCTACACCCTGTACAAACAAATGGCGGATCTCTAAATATGCGAAGGCGAGGTTAAGAAAAAAATTTTCCCATTATTTTGCCAGTTCTATTGTTTGTATGCTAGCATTATTGGAGAATAATAATTGCATTGGCTAATGAATGTCTATAATTAGAATTGATGTTCAATATTTAACAAAGGTAAATTGAGAAGAGATGTTTTTAAAATGTATATTTGTTGATATTTAGATATATTGTCTAGCCTTTGTTTAGGTTGTCTACGATTTTAATCAAATGATTTAAATCAACTGATTTTTTTAAAACAATCATTGATTAAAATCATAAATTTTCTAAATGTTTAAAATTACATAAAAAATTATTAAAATCTAAGATTAACATAATTTGGAAAGTTTCTATAGGTATTTTGCCTTATGAATAAACAAAAAAGCTTTAGGGTCATCCGGAGTAATTCCTGGTCAGCAAGTTTCTTGGGTAATTCCTGGTCACAGTTCTTTTTATGTATTACGAACGCTTCAAAATGAAAAAAATCATAGAGGTACTCTGAACTATCCTCATTGGAATTTATTATTTAATTATGAGTTTTGTTTACTTATTTTGAAAAAAAAAAAAAATTTTGAAATGGCTTGTTAAATTTCTGTAAAATAACATTGACCTTAGTTATGTCTACATTTTTACAAAGATCTTTGTCACAACTCAAATTTTAAATATTTTTTTTTCTTTCTTTCTGGTTCAATTACCAACTACTTTAGCTATTAAAAGATAGTCTTGAAATTTTTTATACTATTTTCAATAATTTACAGAAGTTGGTCAGATATTGCCACATGTATCTAGGGTAAATCTTAGTCACTGGGGTAATTCCTGATCAATGTTTTTATCATCATTTAATTCTTTTTTATTGCCATATTTAGTGATTTTAATTGTCGTAAACCCTTTGAGAATTAACTGCAACCACACTGTTCACAACATTTTAGTTTATTGTAGTTCTTAATAAAGTAGAGTCACCCGTGGTAATTCCTGGTCACTGAGTTTCTGAGGTAATTCTTGATCATTTTGGCTTTTGTTATAAAAATAACAATTTATGAAACTGTAAAAAATCTCAAATGTACTTTGAATCCTTTGCTTTGAAGTATATGCATTCATTTAGTTGAAATTAAATGTTCTAAAAAAATTATATTCAAAACTGCTACTTAAATTTCTGCAAAACATCGATCTTGATTTTTACACATTTTACAACAGATCATTGTCATTCTTGAAGTTTTAATTATTTTATTTCAACTAATAACACATCACAGTCTTTAAAAAAAAAATTATAAAATTTTCCCCTGCTATATTCAGGGTTGGCTTTTTACCGGTTAAAACTAAGTTTTTACCGGTAAAAACCTGGAAAAAAGTGGTAAAAATCTAAGGATACAATAATTTTTACTAGTCATTAAACTATATTTAAATACTATTGATTGAAGCTGTATTTTCATGTAACTGATGCATATATATATATATATAAAGAGATGGGAAATAAGGAATTAATTCTCTAAAGCTGCTGATATAGTACTTTAATTATAAATTTTACCATATTTTTTATTCCCCATCTATAAATAGAACAACACATGTTCATTATCAGTTTCACAAAGCAATGTTTCTATTTCATTTGTACTCTAATATGATTGTTTATAGATGTACAGCACATTGGATGAACTTACTGGCAAAAAATAAAGCTCCAATATCCATTATTAAACATGTTGATATACAGAAGTATTTCTAAAATCATCATCTGATAAGTGAAACACCAGTTGCCAAGCTAAGTATGATGGAATAACCATATAGAATATTTCTCGGCATTTATAAGAATAGTGCTGCATTGCTTGACATTTGCAAATATCATGAAAAAGATATTGATATTAGAATTCAAAGATTAGTGAATGACTAATTTATTTAAACAAGTGAATGATCTATTTCAACAGCTACAAGCAGCCAAAGCCTTAAGGCTGTTCTCAACTGCTCTGCTCAACAAGCACAAAACGTTGTGACACATTTACAAATTCATTTTTTAACGGAAAGATATAAAATTCGAAAGCCTGACCATGGGAGCGATTTGGAATCGAACTGTTTTTTTCCATTTTTTAATCAATAAATTAGCTACTGAGTTATAAGCGATTTTGATCGCGTGACATGACATTTTTCTCCCCTTATTGACTGGATTTTCTTCTTTCGTTCGGAAGTTTGGTTCAAAATGCCAATTTTGACAGTATTTTCTGAAAGATCTATTGTGTTTACAAGAAAACGGGAAAAACAGTTCGATGACACAGTTTCTGAATAACAACACCTTCTAGTTTCAGGCGTTTCCGAATAAAAGTGAATTAAAACTTATGTCAGAAAGTTGACCTTTTGGATTTGAGAACAGCCTTAAATTTTTGTCAAACCAGATGCTTATTCTGAATGGCTGAAATTAGTGCATTGTTCTGAATTAATTCCATATAAAGATCTTGTTAAAAAACACATTGATTTGGCTTTTAGAGCCCTTTCACCTTTTAGCATGTATGACAGATCCAATGCACAAAAATCAAGATCTATTAAGTAAAACATAAATGGAAAGGGAATGGTTCATAGATTTCATGCGAAATTCTCTTTCACTCCTCTTGGCATATGAAGTTGAAGGACAACCATTTCCAAGAAGCTTCTTTAAAGCAAAAGATGTAATAGCCAAAGTTTGGTGGAAAGCACTAAATAACAAAGAATTAATCCTGAATTCATACATTTAATGATGAATCTCCACTCTATACTTTATAGTTCTTCATCCATAGAGCTAATGTTTTCGAACTTTTCACATATCCACAGTAAATTAAGAAATATACTAGTGTACAGAAGGCTACAAAGCTTTTTATAAAATGCTAAAAGGCTTCAAAGGTATAGACTGGTAAACTGTATTAACATTTGTACAAACTATATTATGTAATAATTAATATTGTAAGCATCTGGTTTTTATTAAAATGATTAAGGTTTTTAAATATGATAAAAGTGTACTTATAATTTTCCATTTCCTTTCAGTAAAAATTAGTAAACTAGTCTCCATTAAGGTAAATATAATAAATATTGTAATGTCCATTCTCATAACGATAGTTATAATAAGAATTAGGTTTTAATAATGATAAATGTGCAATAATATCTTTAAAATTTTGAATTCTTGTAGCTGATAAACATGGATGAATGTCTTCCGGGCTTTTTATATTCCTTAAAAAAAAGCTATTTTCATGTAACATTTTTTTAATTACCTAATCGGAAACTAAATTAGGTGAATATTGCTGAATGGAAATTGTGGTATAAAATACCCGGAAAACTTTCACCCCTGGGAAAGTGAAAAATTGAAAGATAAATTTTCATAGAAGTGACAAAAATGTCAAACCCATAAGTTTTTCAAAGGTGGTAAAAACATGTTTTTCCAAAGACAGTAAAAACCATCAGACGGTAAATACCGTCCAATCCTGACTATATTAAACATGTTTAAAAGAAGAAAACAGTAAGTGTGAACAGAGAATAAGACACTCTGTGACTAAACAATTTAAGTAGAAATATTATCTTACTGCAAAATGCCTAAATGATGCATAAAAATATACATAATGCAATAAAGGAACCTAAATCTTATGCTGTGTATTATATTAAAGGTCTGTATTGAAAATTTCTTGAAAAGGGAGACGAAAACTTCAGATGACATGATCAAAATAAAATTTATAACAAACATTCAGTTATATTTTTTATGGACCAATAAATTTGCAAGTTATCAATAAATCCATTCACACAATGGATACTAATGAAGTAATAAATACTGCTTATAAATGTTGTAAAAGTGCATAAAAATTCTACGGCTAATTAAAGTTTTGTAAAATGCACAAGAGTCTTTTGCACATCGAATAACTTTGTATTTACACCCAAAACAAAGTCTATGCTTTATTATTTTACAATTATGAGATGAACAAGCTTATGAATTTTTTTAGTTGATGAACTTTTAGAAGATTGATTATACTTATTTTATTACTCATTCATAAAAAAATTAATTGTACTACTTTATTTATATGAAAAAGGATGCTGACCGGCAATTACCTCAGAAGTGACCAAGAATTACCCCATTTCCGGAGTAATTCTTGGTCATTTAAAAATTATAATTATTTTAAGTATATATATATTTAAGTAAGCATTTTATAATATAGCCATCAGAGTGAGCTTTTTCCACAAAAAAAATTGGGAACAATAACCTTTAATAGTTTTTATAATAATTAGATGTTGATGCTTTTTGGCCAGGAATTACTCCGGGTGACCCTAAATATTTTTCCTGAGCTTAGACTTGTAAAAAATAAGTACAAAGTTTGTAAAAAGCAAGTTTTTTCTATCATGAAAAGCGTTTTTAATAATGATATTTAAATCTAATATGATTTGAAATATCATAATTTCCTTTAACTGATCAAATTATTCATTCTCTTATATAAAAAAAGCATAGCAAACATATTAAGTAAATGAATAAGTAGCCGGCATGTTATTTTCTCATTCTACTTTTTCAATAATAAATTTATAGAAACTTGGAGCTACAGAAGAATGAAAAAAAAAAAAAAGACATTCTGCAAAACTGTTATAAAATTAAGGATAAGAGAAAAAGAAATAATTGGTATAAAAATGTTAAACTCAAAAAGAGCTTCTTCGGTAGAGGTTGAATAAATGTTTTTATTTATTTATTTATTTTTTTTTTTTTTTTTGCTTTTGAACTCATAAACACCAAATAAAGAGATTAGTTTGGGGTTGAAAATGTTGCAAAACTTTACTTTTTTTAATTTGAAGTGGTAATACTACTGAATGATAATGCTGCTATTTAATATTTTGAGGATTTTAAATAAAGTTCTATTCTTATATTTACTGTGCATGTGTGTATGATTGATGTAACTGATTTCCATAATTTTTATGTGTGTAAGTTTAGATTTAGACAATTAACAGTAATTTATGCAAATGCAAAGCGAGCTGCAAATGATATTTCCTTGTTTTGTTATTTGTGCTACTAACTAGCGATATTATACTTATTTGCAGTTTTTGTTATTTCTGTAATTTCTTACTGTTCCATCTAGGCAATTTTTTAAGGTCACAGCACCCTGCCTTACCTTTCAAAATTAACAAAATGTACCCTACTTTTTTTCCAAAAAAAAGAAAAAAAAAAAAAGAAAGAATCTACCTTTAGTTTTACACAGAGATTCCTTGAAAACAATTTCCTCATACCACAGAATTTCTAAATCCATGTGCCTAATACATTTCAAAAATTATAGATCTTTATTTCTTAAGGAAAAATGGGATATTATTAAATCCTGTCATTATTTAATTGTATTTTTCAATTTGTAATTCATAAGATCCTTAAAAATTGTCACTTTATTTATCATATTAACAAATCATACATATTTTTTTCATATTGTTACCTCATTACTGATAAATATAAAGTAATGCTCTTTTTAGTTGCGTTCGTAATTATATAAATACGTAGCACCTATAATCGTCGTTCAGTCCGTCTGTCCGCATATAACACAGCAAAAACTACCCAACCGAATGGTCTGAAATTTTAAATGTAGGATTGTTGCAAAACTTTGTCGAGACATTTCAAATTTTATGAAAATCGGATGTATAGTTTAATTACAGGGACAGTCAGAAGTTACATTACGGCTTTACTTTACATTACGGCCACAGGGAAAAATTATTGCAAGTGCATTTTAATGATGTTACAGCCTTCTGAATGGTCTGAAATTTTAAATACGTAATTGTTGCAATATTTTGTCAAGCCATTTCAAATTTTATGAAAATCGAATGTATAGTTAATTACAGGGACAGTCAAAAATTTTCCGTTACATTACGGCCAATGGGAAAAAATTATTGCAAGTGCATTTTAATGATGTTAAAGGCTTTCGAATGGTCTGAAATTTTAAATATATAATTGTTGCAAAATTTTGGCGAACCATTTCAAATTTTATGAAAATCAGATGTATAGTTTAATTACAGGGACAGTCAAAAGTGTTCCGTTACATTACGGGGAATGGGGAAAAAATTATCCATTTTAATGATGTTACAGACTATGCACTTATGAAGTGCAAAAAAATATACATTTAGTACAATATGGGGTGCAAAAAATAATTATAAAACTAGTTATAGTACGAACGCACTTCATTTGCCACCTTTGACGAGGAATTTCCAACTTGTTTTTACTGAAATAGTGCCTTTTTTGGGAACTAGCACCTTGCCCCTTTTTCTTTATAGAATGAATATTAAATTATTAATTATCATTTTAGGCATTGAGGCATAAAAAATATTATTTTTCTAATTAGAGAGTTATAGTTAATTGTTTATTTAATAATTATTAATTTTAAGCACTGTTAACAATTTAATAATAAATGCAGTTATTAATAATTTTAATAATTGTAAATATCAGTAATATTTAATATAGTTTTCATAATTCTTAGAAAATATTATGTATATAATGTTATTGTATACTACTAATGAAAATAAATGCAGTTTTTATAATTATTCTGTTTACTAACTAATAATTAAAATTAATTAAAGCTTAAAAACTTAGATTATGTTAGAAATTATAGGTTTAATTGTTTTGGAAACCTAAAATTATTTGTAGCTACTCCGTATTTAACGCAGGGGAAAAAAATCATAAAAATCCGGTTTAAATAAAAAAATTTAAATAAAAAAAATGATTTTTTTAATCATGATTTTTTACACTCTACCTTTGTTGTAATAGCTGATGGCTGCTTTTGGTTGACTAAATAAAATCAATTGCATGCCTCCTATCTTTCAATGCAAATAAGAATTTTTTAACTACACCAAATTTTTTCGAACAACTGCACACTTGCTATGAGTTATGTAGTCTTGCGAGAGCACATTGCAGTTAAATTTGTTGTGATTGCACATGCATCCAGTTGAAATTCATCTTTTGGGAGGCACTGCAACGTGGTTTATGCTTTGTTTGTATCGTAAGTCAGTAAATGCATCTTCAGCGAGGTAGCGCAAGCCGAGCTTTACTGGCACTCGTTCTTAACTTTCCTTATCGTCTGGCAAGTGTAAAGTTCCATCAAAATCGTCTGTCCTTTTCAAATATATTTTTCTAGGTATAAATATTATTCTGCCTCAATCTCAGCATGCCTCAAATGCTTTTTTCTATAGTTAAAAAATACCACTTGAAACCGATTGGCACAGTTTTAGACCCGACTAAATAATCTGCTTTTTTATTTCATTAAATACTAAATTTGAAGGTATTAAAATATCAAAATACCTCAAGGATTTTTTTTTTTTTGAACTGAAATTTTGGAAATTTAAAATTCTATGGGTTGGCTAAGTGCCATGATCCTTCACCCTGGTCTTCCATTTTGTATTCAGACATTACAAAAGAAGTGTTACAGAAATTTTCATTGTGCCTCAAATACTACCCTAAAATGTTTAACATTTCTTGGACTATGAAGTAATTTTTCGACAGTGTTTTGGATTATTTGGACTAATAATTAATATTTGGTAAAAATAAGATCAGATATATTAAATATATTAACTTTTAATTATTTGTAGAAATGTAAAAATGAAATTTACTATTAGTTTTTTTATTTTATAACAAATCATTTCACTCAAATAACCATTAACATTCAGTGGCCACAAGTGTGGACGTTATTTTTGTGATTTTTTATTGTTTTCCCCATTTTTTTTTTCTTTTTGAATTCCTACTAATATAAAATGAATAAATTGTAAAAAAAAAAAAAAAATTAACTCTTTTTTTCCTCAAAATAAAAAATTGTCCCCGAAGAGGTTAAACTAAAAAACAAAGTTCGTGTTTTGATTTTTTTAATCCATTACCATTTTGACTTTAGTATCCTGTATTGCAGACTCCAAGCAGATGTCTATTTTTTACGTGTGATGTTATACTACACTTGTCAGTCATAAATAAAAGGTAAGTAATGTATGAGGGGCTCACAACCATAATAGACCACCAAGTCCATTTAAAAAATGAGATAGTCCATTTCGAAGGTGCATAAAGTCCGTTTTATTCGCACCCACAGTGAACCAAGCCTGTAAATAGACGCCATATATGGGAAAACAGGCTTGGTTCACTGCGGGAGTAGATAAAACATATTTTATGCACTTTTTGAATAGACCATCTCATTTTTTTTCACAATGGACTTGGTCTACTGTAGTTGTGAGCACCTCATATGTCCAAAAGAGTAAGATTTTTTATTGGGCACAATAAATTGAAAAAATTGACTTTTAATGTATTAATTAGTAGAAAAATTAAGTTTTTATATTATTTCTATTTAAATCGCTTTTTTGCGGAATTGTTTTTCATATCCCCTTTAATTAAATAATAAATGTGCATCAGAATAGTGAATTATCTATGAAAGTTGCAATTATTATAATGCTCGCCTGGAAAGACGAGGGAATTTTAACAAAAGATATTTGAGACCAACCTGTCTCTTGCAATGCTTTGAAATCAGCACAATAAATTAGTTATTTCTATATCTAATATTTCTACATTTTCATAGTGAATTGTACTATGTTGCCCTTAAACAGGCATTTTTAGAGGCTGTTTGTAGATGATGCATTATAAGCGTAACTGCCTTAAGTTAAATATTGCTGTTTTGATATTTTTTCTGATGCTCTATTCTATGTATTATACTCTCTGCAGACTGTAATATAAAATGATCTATTATAACCCTGTTCAATGACACTCTTCAAACATTTCTTCCTCCAATTAGCATGGACAGGTTTAAGAATTTTTGTAGTTGTATTCCTAGATTACACAAGAAAATGCATATTTTTATACCTGCAAACAATTATATGGAGCTTTAAACATGGTAAAAGTGCTAATAAGGGATTAAAATATTGTTATATTATTTATTTACAGTATAAATTATATTAAATAATGCAGAATGTTTTAGCAATAATCATTAATATTAGATACAAAAAAAAAAAAATTCTGAAATCTGGAGAATTTCTGATTAAACACATCTTAATATTAGAATTCCATTTTCACGAAAATAATTTCTTCTATCCCATTCCTTATAAAATGTATCTGTTTTTGCAGAAGATATCAAATTATAGAATTCTCTCCTTAAATTTACTTTATTTTTTTATTTTTAATAAATTATTCATTTAAAAATTGTTGCTATTTATTTTATATGTAATTTGATCTTGACATTTAGGAAAGGAATCTGACACACTTTAGGTTCAGCTAACATCAGATAATTGGGAGCCTACTGTAGTTTTTAATACTGTGATAGAAATCTTACTTCAATTTATTTTCTACAATTTTTTATGTAAGTTTATTTACTTGATAATTACTTTTTGATGAATCATAAAAAGTGATTGATTAATTTAATTTTATTGCAGATGCATAAAGCCATTGATGTAGATACACATCACCTCACCTAAAACAGTCTTTAAAGTGTTAAACATGCAGGAAAATATTTCTTTACAAGAAGTTTTTAAAAAAGCAACTTCCAGTTCAGAGCAAGGAAAATCGTTTATTTGTGAGTTATGCAAGAAAAGTTTCTCTCAAAAGGGTAATTTATACACTCATCTATCAATGCATACGGGTGAAAAACCTTTTGTATGTGAGATATGCAACAAGACATTCTCACATAAAAGCCAATTAAGCCAGCATCTCTTAGTTCATACTGGTCAGAAACCTTTTGTATGTGAGGTATGCAACAAGAAATTCTCACGTAAGAACCATTTAAGCCGCCATATGTTAATTCCTACTTGTGATAAACCTTTTGTATGTGAGATATGCAACAAGAAATTCTCTGAAAGGGGTAAGCTAAGCGAACATTCATTAATACATACTGGTGAGAAACCTTTTGTTTGTGAGGTATGCAACAAGAAATTCTCACGTAAGAGCCATTTAAGCAAACATATGTTAATACATACTGGTGAGAAACCATATGTATGTGAGATACATAAGGTTTCTCACCAGTATGTATTAACATAACACAAAAAATTCTCTCAAAGGGTTAATCTAAGCAGACATTTATTAATTCATACTGGTGAGAAACTTGTTATATGTGAGATATGCAACAAAAAATTCTTACGTAACAGTGAATTAAGCCAGCATATGGTAATTCATACTGGGGAGAAACCTTTTGTGTGTGATATATGCAGAAAGACATTCTCACGTAAGGGTGATTTAAGCAGGCATCTGTTAATTCATACTGATGTGAAACCTTTTGTGTGTGAGATATGCCACAAGAAATTCTCTGACAGGCGTAATCTAAGAGGACATTTATTAATTCATACTGGTGAGAAACCTTTTGTATGTGAGGTATGCAACAAGAAATTCTCACATAAGACGAATTTAAGCTGCCATCTGTTGATACTGGTGAGAAACTTTTTGTTTGTGAGGTATGCAACAAGAAATTCTCACGTAAGAGCCATTTAAGCAAACATATGTTAATACATACTGGTGAGAAACCATATGTATGTGAGGTATGCAACAAAAAATTCTCTCAAAGTGTCAATCTAAGCAGACATTTATTAATTCATACTGGTGAGAAACTTGTTATATGTGAGGTATGCAACAAAAAATTCTCTCGTAAGAGCCATTTAAGCAAACATATGTTTATTCATACTGGATAGAAACCTTTTGTGTGTGAGTTATGCAACAAGAAATTCTCATGTAAGAACCATTTAAGCCGCCATCTGTTAATTCATACTGGTGAGAAATCTTTTTATGTGAGGTATGCAACGAGAAATTCTCGGATAAGAGCCATTTACGCAAATATACGTTAATTCATACTGGGGATAAACCATTTGTGTGTAAAACATGAAACAAGAGATTTTCTCAAAATATTGATTTACGCAGGCGTCTGTTAATTCATACTAGGGTGGTTCAAAAAAACTTTTTTTGAGCTAGAGTCCAGGCCACCCCCTAATTTATTTAGACTCATCAATAGTATAATACTGGTAAATTTTTAGCTTCTTACTCAAATTCTAAGAGGGTGCTCAATGACCCCTCAATTTAACATTAGCAGCAGCATAGGAAATGCAACTATAGTTTATACTTCAGAAATATTTAATTTTTCCCAGAAGTTCTTAGAAGAAATTTAGTTTTTTTATATTATATATATTTGTTTTTAAATATTTTAATGTATGTAGCATCATTTGTGAGAATTATTTACATGATGAAGTTATAGACAACACTAAACCAAAACAAGAATTCTACCAACTCCTTTTACAACCAACTGAAAACAATTCCTCAGTGAAACATTTAATTTTTCATGATAATTTTTATTTTAAATAATTATCTTATATATTTTCAAATTCTGCATCCGACAACAAAAATCTGCATGATAAATGTTTACATTTAGCTCATGGCTATTCCTAAGTGAAAGGTGACAAATGAAAATAATAGTTAAAATAGATTTAATTACTTATTGCAAGAGTTTTTAGTTTTAAATAAGTATGAAGAATTACATTTAGGTTGCATTACTTATATTAAATATTAACCAACTGTTATGGGTTGCAAACATTATTTATGTTCCAGTTAATAAGACAAACACCAAGTCTAATGTAAAATAAAATAATCATAAAATTTGTGCGTCAATAATCAACTTTAATTTAATGAAAATAGCCATTCTTTTCTGTTTAAAGAAATTATAAAACTAAAAATGTGCATTGGCTTCGGTTTCAACTTGCCTTAGTAATGAAATTTTTCTGATTTGTCTAACATCAGCAGATCAATTGACTAGATTGAAACAACTAACTATGACAAGTCAAATCCCTCAGCGCGTTCATTATCAGTTGAAAGAATGAAAATTGGTACAATATGTTAGTCATTTGATAGTTAAAGAATTAATGCAGATATAGCAGAAATATGCAATTCCTGCAAAATAAAAGAAACACATGCATATTTAAAAACGCAATTATTGCTGCAGGTTGTACAAGCAAACAAAAAATGTATTCCATCAGAAACAAAGAAAAAATCAGTTTTAGACACTATTTTATGTTACTAAAGCCCAAATATGATTACATTTCTATTTTTTACTTTTATATTGTTTTCTTCTTTTCTAAGAAATTAATTTTGGAGGTCTTTATTTTTATTAAACAAACCTATAGAAAAATTACAATGGAATACACTAACTTATGAAGTTAGTGGTGGTTGAGCACCCTCTTGCAGTTGAAATATGAAGTTAAATTCTGCCAGAATGTTACTGTGCACAAGTCTAAAAAATTTGAGGGGTGGCCTGGTATATATGTGAAAGTTAATTTTTTTACGTAGATGGCTGAACCACCCTAATTCATACTAGTGAGAAACCTTTTGTGTAAGATAAATAAAAAAATTTATTTTCAAAATTATAATCTAAGGAATATACATAAATAATTTTATCAACTTTCGGTGTTTTGAACTCCCTCCCCCCCCCCCCCACCTAAAAACATCATACATTATCATTCCTTGAACCTTCCCCCTCTCTTATGATATCGTTATCAATGTCTGGCGATTTCTTTTATTTTTACTTTTATTTCTAAGTTTGCAGTTATATAGGTATATTGTTATATTTTTATTATTTGCATACTTGGCTCATTCAAATGAAGAAAAGAAATTAATCAAATATTATTATAATATAAGAAATTTAATACGACAATGGATTATATGCGCTTATGGCAATACAGTTGGATTGCCGAATGTTGGGGATATTCTATGTTTTGGAATTAAATAATTTTATAACCATTTATTGATAAGAACTTTGTGTAAGTTAATAAGAACTTTGTATTTTCATGAAAATAGATAACTGAATAAAAAAATGACATTATTTTGATGTAAAGAAAAGGAAGAAAAAGTTTGTTAGGATTAAAAATGATAACGATATCAAAAGACAAACCCGTACTACTCCTAAAGCTATCTTACGATATCAAGTGTGAGACACCCCCCCCCCCTCTACAATGATAATGCTATATGTGCACAGCCCTAAGTGTTATTGTGCTATTTGCTGTTAACTAATTTTTTTAATAGGAGCTACGTCATATTCTAATACTATGAAAGTAATATTTCATGTCAAATATTCCAGTCACTAAAATGAAACATTGATCAACCAAAATATTTGATATTTAAAGTAATAAATCTGAAAATTAGGAGTGTCAATATCAGCTATGGCGAACACATTTTTATTTTGATCTTGCTTTATAGTTTTTCAAAAATCTTAGTTCTCTTTTTATCTTTTACATAATATAGATTTAAAGGTTTATAATATTCTCTCCTGATTGAGAATATTTTTAGTTAGACTCATTTTAAACAGGATTTCACATAATAAATCCTTTGGCTGTAAAACTGACTTTCTTACAAACTGAAAAATATTTTTCTTTAAAGGGTTGCTACCCCCGACTCCTCTAAAATGTTAAAAATAAAACATAATTAACTATAAAGAAACTGCTTGTGTGTTTGATACTCTGAATTTTTTTTCATAAAGGAATAAGTATTAAAAATGTTTTAAAATGTCAATAATTGTTGGTAAAATATGTTTGAAAATTTTGCTTCATCCAATTCCGTCCCTTATCAAAACTTCCTGACATACTTGAAATGTATTTAGGACTGATTTAATAGGCTCCCATATGTCTGTGCTCTAACTCTTGTGAATTACTTGGACTTCCGTGTAATTGGTATATGTCACTGAGGTTTCGTACAGTCATTGTTGAAAATCAATTGTGTGGCATTTATAGTTTGTTCAGAGGGACACTCAAAGTAATTATATTCTATTACAGTCTGTGTGGCAAAATCATTTGTGGTATATTTTACACTATTCCATCAATTTACCGAATGAAATTAGTGTGGATTTCTGAGGTGCACTAAAATATGCTTTCTGTATAATACGTAGTGAAAAATATTTATTATTCATTTACATACTCAACCTCCGGCCCAAGACACAATAATTCCTGCTTTTGAAAATGTGTGATGTGTAGAAAATATATTTTAGACCTTCACTATTGTTTTATATATTTTTATGGCCTGGACATTTAGACTTCATTTAAATATATGTTTAAATATCCTAATTATTATTTGCTCAGACAAATGAATTTTTTTTTTTACATGGAATCCTATTTATGTTGCACTTGTGTATATATTTTAAAATGAAACATTATTTAAAATTAATTTCATTTTCGTTCTGTATTTTTACATTTCAAAATAAAAATAATAATTTTGTCTCATTTTTATTTCCAGTAGACTTCTGTTTTAGCATACTTCAGAACCATTCTGATTGACTTGTCAGATTCAGATATAGAAGTGACCAGATCATCATTTGCATCGATCATCATTTGCACATGTTTGTTTTCAACTATTTCATTTATCTTGCTACATAAATGTGATTTGAATGAATTATTTTTCATTTTTGAATGATGAAACTGATATTTGCTTCTCAAAAGAATTAAAAAAATACCCTGTATAAAAATAGCCTGCAGCATTTCCATACTAAAACTTTTTTTTTCTCTCAAACCTTTTAAGATGAAGTCTGTTTCATAAATTTTAAATATTATTTAAAATAGAAATTTTTAAAACAAAAATTTCATTATTTATATCAAAAACACATTGTTACTTAATAAACTACTATTTACTTTCAAAAGACGAGATATAGTATATAATTGTCATTTTTACCTTAATTAAATTTTTCCACATTCTAAGAATGGTCATTCAAAAATGAAAAATAATTCATTCAAATCACATTTATGTAGCAAGATAAATGAAATAGTCGAAAACAAACATGTGCAAGTGAAGATCGTTGTCTGGCCACTTCTATATCTGAATCTTACAAGTCAATCAGAATGGTTCTGAAGTATGCTAAAACAGAAGTCTACTGGAAATAAAAATGACGCAAAATTATTATTTTTTTGTAGTTGAAGTGCAATATCTACATTTTTCCCCTGTCTTTTAGTAATATCTTAAATGTCAACTACATTTCAATCCCATGACTTTAATAAGTGCTTTATTTTATTTCTTCTTCTTAAAACCCCCTCTAATCAAAACATA
>CAWVRF010001137.1:0-26481 GCA_963932465.1 Maratus speciosus
GAGCCCAACAAACCGATAGTCTGTTGTTATTGGACTGTTGGACAAAGTAAAACATGGAAACGCCAGGGGGCGCCACGTGTTAGGCCAACAATGTAAACAAACACAAACGCACGTGTTACCCATGAAAACGATATTTTAATCGATATAAACCGATTGTTGCACAAAGTAAACGCCAGGGGGCGCCACGTGTTAAGCCAACAATGTAAACAAACACAAACGCACGTGTTACCGATGAAAACAATATTTTTAATCGACATAAACCGATTGTTGCACAATGTAAACA
This sequence comes from Maratus speciosus, assembly GCA_963932465.1. Classification (NCBI taxonomy): domain Eukaryota; kingdom Metazoa; phylum Arthropoda; class Arachnida; order Araneae; family Salticidae; genus Maratus; species Maratus speciosus. The sequence goes on from CAWVRF010001137.1 coordinate 284, forward strand.
AAGGAAACCAACAGAATGTAAACAAACAATGTAAACAAACAGAAACCGATTGTTGATTCGCATTCCAGTATTGTTGGAGCCCAACAAACCGATAGTCTGTTGTTATTGGACTGTTGGACAAAGTAAACAATGGAAACGCCAGGGGGCGCCACGTGTTAGGCCAACAATGTAAACAAACACAAACGCACGTGTTACCCATGAAAACGATATTTTAATCGATATAAACCGATTGTTGCACAAAGTAAACGCCAGGGGGCGCCACGTGTTAAGCCAACAATGTAAACAAACACAAACGCACGTGTTACCGATGAAAACAATATTTTAATCGACATAAACCGATTGTTGCACAATGTAAACAAAGGAAACCAACAGAATGTAAACAAACAATGTAAACAAACAGAAACCGATTGTTGATTCGCATTCCAGTATTGTTGGAGCCCAACAAACCGATAGTCTGTTGTTATTGGACTGTTGGACAAAGTAAACAATGGAAACGCCAGGGGGCGCCACGTGTTAGGCCAACAATGTAAACAAACACAAACGCACGTGTTACCCATGAAAACGATATTTTAATCGATATAAACCGATTGTTGCACAAAGTAAACGCCAGGGGGCGCCACGTGTTAAGCCAACAATGTAAACAAACACAAACGCACGTGTTACCGATGAAAACAATATTTTAATCGACATAAACCGATTGTTGCACAATGTAAACAAAGGAAACCAACAGAATGTAAACAAACAGAAACCGATTGTTGATTCGCATTCCAGTATTGTTGGAGCCCAACAAACCGATAGTCTGTTGTTATTGGACTGTTGGACAAAGTAAACAATGGAAACGCCAGGGGGCGCCACGTGTTAGGCCAACAATGTAAACAAACACAAACGCACGTGTTACCCATGAAAACGATATTTTAATCGATATAAACCGATTGTTGCACAAAGTAAACGCCAGGGGGCGCCACGTGTTAAGCCAACAATGTAAACAAACACAAACGCACGTGTTACCGATGAAAACAATATTTTAATCGACATAAACCGATTGTTGCACAATGTAAACAAAGGAAACCAACAGAATGTAAACAAACAATGTAAACAAACAGAAACCGATTGTTGATTCGCATTCCAGTATTGTTGGAGCCCAACAAACCGATAGTCTGTTGTTATTGGACTGTTGGACAAAGTAAACAATGGAAACGCCAGGGGGCGCCACGTGTTAGGCCAACAATGTAAACAAACACAAACGCACGTGTTACCCATGAAAACGATATTTTAATCGATATAAACCGATTGTTGCACAAAGTAAACGCCAGGGGGCGCCACGTGTTAAGCCAACAATGTAAACAAACACAAACGCACGTGTTACCGATGAAAACAATATTTTAATCGACATAAACCGATTGTTGCACAATGTAAACAAAGGAAACCAACAGAATGTAAACAAACAATGTAAACAAACAGAAACCGATTGTTGATTCGCATTCCAGTATTGTTGGAGCCCAACAAACCGATAGTCTGTTGTTATTGGACTGTTGGACAAAGTAAACAATGGAAACGCCAGGGGGCGCCACGTGTTAGGCCAACAATGTAAACAAACACAAACGCACGTGTTACCCATGAAAACGATATTTTAATCGATATAAACCGATTGTTGCACAAAGTAAACGCCAGGGGGCGCCACGTGTTAAGCCAACAATGTAAACAAACACAAACGCACGTGTTACCGATGAAAACAATATTTTAATCGACATAAACCGATTGTTGCACAATGTAAACAAAGGAAACCAACAGAATGTAAACAAACAATGTAAACAAACAGAAACCGATTGTTGATTCGCATTCCAGTATTGTTGGAGCCCAACAAACCGATAGTCTGTTGTTATTGGACTGTTGGACAAAGTAAACAATGGAAACGCCAGGGGGCGCCACGTGTTAGGCCAACAATGTAAACAAACACAAACGCACGTGTTACCCATGAAAACGATATTTTAATCGATATAAACCGATTGTTGCACAAAGTAAACGCCAGGGGGCGCCACGTGTTAAGCCAACAATGTAAACAAACACAAACGCACGTGTTACCGATGAAAACAATATTTTAATCGACATAAACCGATTGTTGCACAATGTAAACAAAGGAAACCAACAGAATGTAAACAAACAATGTAAACAAACAGAAACCGATTGTTGATTCGCATTCCAGTATTGTTGGAGCCCAACAAACCGATAGTCTGTTGTTATTGGACTGTTGGACAAAGTAAACAATGGAAACGCCAGGGGGCGCCACGTGTTAGGCCAACAATGTAAACAAACACAAACGCACGTGTTACCCATGAAAACGATATTTTAATCGATATAAACCGATTGTTGCACAAAGTAAACGCCAGGGGGCGCCACGTGTTAAGCCAACAATGTAAACAAACACAAACGCACGTGTTACCGATGAAAACAATATTTTAATCGACATAAACCGATTGTTGCACAATGTAAACAAAGGAAACCAACAGAATGTAAACAAACAATGTAAACAAACAGAAACCGATTGTTGATTCGCATTCCAGTATTGTTGGAGCCCAACAAACCGATAGTCTGTTGTTATTGGACTGTTGGACAAAGTAAACAATGGAAACGCCAGGGGGCGCCACGTGTTAGGCCAACAATGTAAACAAACACAAACGCACGTGTTACCCATGAAAACGATATTTTAATCGATATAAACCGATTGTTGCACAAAGTAAACGCCAGGGGGCGCCACGTGTTAAGCCAACAATGTAAACAAACACAAACGCACGTGTTACCGATGAAAACAATATTTTAATCGACATAAACCGATTGTTGCACAATGTAAACAAAGGAAACCAACAGAATGTAAACAAACAATGTAAACAAACAGAAACCGATTGTTGATTCGCATTCCAGTATTGTTGGAGCCCAACAAACCGATAGTCTGTTGTTATTGGACTGTTGGACAAAGTAAACAATGGAAACGCCAGGGGGCGCCACGTGTTAGGCCAACAATGTAAACAAACACAAACGCACGTGTTACCCATGAAAACGATATTTTAATCGATATAAACCGATTGTTGCACAAAGTAAACGCCAGGGGGCGCCACGTGTTAAGCCAACAATGTAAACAAACACAAACGCACGTGTTACCGATGAAAACAATATTTTAATCGGACATAAACCGATTGTTGCACAATGTAAACAAAGGAAACCAACAGAATGTAAACAAACAATGTAAACAAACAGAAACCGATTGTTGATTCGCATTCCAGTATTGTTGGAGCCCAACAAACCGATAGTCTGTTGTTATTGGACTGTTGGACAAAGTAAACAATGGAAACGCCAGGGGGCGCCACGTGTTAGGCCAACAATGTAAACAAACACAAACGCACGTGTTACCCATGAAAACGATATTTTAATCGATATAAACCGATTGTTGCACAAAGTAAACGCCAGGGGGCGCCACGTGTTAAGCCAACAATGTAAACAAACACAAACGCACGTGTTACCGATGAAAACAATATTTTAATCGACATAAACCGATTGTTGCACAATGTAAACAAAGGAAACCAACAGAATGTAAACAAACAATGTAAACAAACAGAAACCGATTGTTGATTCGCATTCCAGTATTGTTGGAGCCCAACAAACCGATAGTCTGTTGTTATTGGACTGTTGGACAAAGTAAACAATGGAAACGCCAGGGGGCGCCACGTGTTAGGCCAACAATGTAAACAAACACAAACGCACGTGTTACCCATGAAAACGATATTTTAATCGATATAAACCGATTGTTGCACAAAGTAAACGCCAGGGGGCGCCACGTGTTAAGCCAACAATGTAAACAAACACAAACGCACGTGTTACCGATGAAAACAATATTTTAATCGACATAAACCGATTGTTGCACAATGTAAACAAAGGAAACCAACAGAATGTAAACAAACAATGTAAACAAACAGAAACCGATTGTTGATTCGCATTCCAGTATTGTTGGAGCCCAACAAACCGATAGTCTGTTGTTATTGGACTGTTGGACAAAGTAAACAATGGAAACGCCAGGGGGCGCCACGTGTTAGGCCAACAATGTAAACAAACACAAACGCACGTGTTACCCATGAAAACGATATTTTAATCGATATAAACCGATTGTTGCACAAAGTAAACGCCAGGGGGCGCCACGTGTTAAGCCAACAATGTAAACAAACACAAACGCACGTGTTACCGATGAAAACAATATTTTAATCGACATAAACCGATTGTTGCACAATGTAAACAAAGGAAACCAACAGAATGTAAACAAACAATGTAAACAAACAGAAACCGATTGTTGATTCGCATTCCAGTATTGTTGGAGCCCAACAAACCGATAGTCTGTTGTTATTGGACTGTTGGACAAAGTAAACAATGGAAACGCCAGGGGGCGCCACGTGTTAGGCCAACAATGTAAACAAACACAAACGCACGTGTTACCCATGAAAACGATATTTTAATCGATATAAACCGATTGTTGCACAAAGTAAACGCCAGGGGGCGCCACGTGTTAAGCCAACAATGTAAACAAACACAAACGCACGTGTTACCGATGAAAACAATATTTTAATCGACATAAACCGATTGTTGCACAATGTAAACAAAGGAAACCAACAGAATGTAAACAAACAATGTAAACAAACAGAAACCGATTGTTGATTCGCATTCCAGTATTGTTGGAGCCCAACAAACCGATAGTCTGTTGTTATTGGACTGTTGGACAAAGTAAACAATGGAAACGCCAGGGGGCGCCACGTGTTAGGCCAACAATGTAAACAAACACAAACGCACGTGTTACCCATGAAAACGATATTTTAATCGATATAAACCGATTGTTGCACAAAGTAAACGCCAGGGGGCGCCACGTGTTAAGCCAACAATGTAAACAAACACAAACGCACGTGTTACCGATGAAAACAATATTTTAATCGACATAAACCGATTGTTGCACAATGTAAACAAAGGAAACCAACAGAATGTAAACAAACAATGTAAACAAACAGAAACCGATTGTTGATTCGCATTCCAGTATTGTTGGAGCCCAACAAACCGATAGTCTGTTGTTATTGGACTGTTGGACAAAGTAAACAATGGAAACGCCAGGGGGCGCCACGTGTTAGGCCAACAATGTAAACAAACACAAACGCACGTGTTACCCATGAAAACGATATTTTAATCGATATAAACCGATTGTTGCACAAAGTAAACGCCAGGGGGCGCCACGTGTTAAGCCAACAATGTAAACAAACACAAACGCACGTGTTACCGATGAAAACAATATTTTAATCGACATAAACCGATTGTTGCACAATGTAAACAAAGGAAACCAACAGAATGTAAACAAACAATGTAAACAAACAGAAACCGATTGTTGATTCGCATTCCAGTATTGTTGGAGCCCAACAAACCGATAGTCTGTTGTTATTGGACTGTTGGACAAAGTAAACAATGGAAACGCCAGGGGGCGCCACGTGTTAGGCCAACAATGTAAACAAACACAAACGCACGTGTTACCCATGAAAACGATATTTTAATCGATATAAACCGATTGTTGCACAAAGTAAACGCCAGGGGGCGCCACGTGTTAAGCCAACAATGTAAACAAACACAAACGCACGTGTTACCGATGAAAACAATATTTTAATCGACATAAACCGATTGTTGCACAATGTAAACAAAGGAAACCAACAGAATGTAAACAAACAATGTAAACAAACAGAAACCGATTGTTGATTCGCATTCCAGTATTGTTGGAGCCCAACAAACCGATAGTCTGTTGTTATTGGACTGTTGGACAAAGTAAACAATGGAAACGCCAGGGGGCGCCACGTGTTAGGCCAACAATGTAAACAAACACAAACGCACGTGTTACCCATGAAAACGATATTTTAATCGATATAAACCGATTGTTGCACAAAGTAAACGCCAGGGGGCGCCACGTGTTAAGCCAACAATGTAAACAAACACAAACGCACGTGTTACCGATGAAAACAATATTTTAATCGACATAAACCGATTGTTGCACAATGTAAACAAAGGAAACCAACAGAATGTAAACAAACAATGTAAACAAACAGAAACCGATTGTTGATTCGCATTCCAGTATTGTTGGAGCCCAACAAACCGATAGTCTGTTGTTATTGGACTGTTGGACAAAGTAAACAATGGAAACGCCAGGGGGCGCCACGTGTTAGGCCAACAATGTAAACAAACACAAACGCACGTGTTACCCATGAAAACGATATTTTAATCGATATAAACCGATTGTTGCACAAAGTAAACGCCAGGGGGCGCCACGTGTTAAGCCAACAATGTAAACAAACACAAACGCACGTGTTACCGATGAAAACAATATTTTAATCGACATAAACCGATTGTTGCACAATGTAAACAAAGGAAACCAACAGAATGTAAACAAACAATGTAAACAAACAGAAACCGATTGTTGATTCGCATTCCAGTATTGTTGGAGCCCAACAAACCGATAGTCTGTTGTTATTGGACTGTTGGACAAAGTAAACAATGGAAACGCCAGGGGGCGCCACGTGTTAGGCCAACAATGTAAACAAACACAAACGCACGTGTTACCCATGAAAACGATATTTTAATCGATATAAACCGATTGTTGCACAAAGTAAACGCCAGGGGGCGCCACGTGTTAAGCCAACAATGTAAACAAACACAAACGCACGTGTTACCGATGAAAACAATATTTTAATCGACATAAACCGATTGTTGCACAATGTAAACAAAGGAAACCAACAGAATGTAAACAAACAATGTAAACAAACAGAAACCGATTGTTGATTCGCATTCCAGTATTGTTGGAGCCCAACAAACCGATAGTCTGTTGTTATTGGACTGTTGGACAAAGTAAACAATGGAAACGCCAGGGGGCGCCACGTGTTAGGCCAACAATGTAAACAAACACAAACGCACGTGTTACCCATGAAAACGATATTTTAATCGATATAAACCGATTGTTGCACAAAGTAAACGCCAGGGGCGCCACGTGTTAAGCCAACAATGTAAACAAACACAAACGCACGTGTTACCGATGAAAACAATATTTTAATCGACATAAACCGATTGTTGCACAATGTAAACAAAGGAAACCAACAGAATGTAAACAAACAATGTAAACAAACAGAAACCGATTGTTGATTCGCATTCCAGTATTGTTGGAGCCCAACAAACCGATAGTCTGTTGTTATTGGACTGTTGGACAAAGTAAACAATGGAAACGCCAGGGGGCGCCACGTGTTAGGCCAACAATGTAAACAAACACAAACGCACGTGTTACCCATGAAAACGATATTTTAATCGATATAAACCGATTGTTGCACAAAGTAAACGCCAGGGGGCGCCACGTGTTAAGCCAACAATGTAAACAAACACAAACGCACGTGTTACCGATGAAAACAATATTTTAATCGACATAAACCGATTGTTGCACAATGTAAACAAAGGAAACCAACAGAATGTAAACAAACAATGTAAACAAACAGAAACCGATTGTTGATTCGCATTCCAGTATTGTTGGAGCCCAACAAACCGATAGTCTGTTGTTATTGGACTGTTGGACAAAGTAAACAATGGAAACGCCAGGGGGCGCCACGTGTTAGGCCAACAATGTAAACAAACACAAACGCACGTGTTACCCATGAAAACGATATTTTAATCGATATAAACCGATTGTTGCACAAAGTAAACGCCAGGGGGCGCCACGTGTTAAGCCAACAATGTAAACAAACACAAACGCACGTGTTACCGATGAAAACAATATTTTAATCGACATAAACCGATTGTTGCACAATGTAAACAAAGGAAACCAACAGAATGTAAACAAACAATGTAAACAAACAGAAACCGATTGTTGATTCGCATTCCAGTATTGTTGGAGCCCAACAAACCGATAGTCTGTTGTTATTGGACTGTTGGACAAAGTAAACAATGGAAACGCCAGGGGGCGCCACGTGTTAGGCCAACAATGTAAACAAACACAAACGCACGTGTTACCCATGAAAACGATATTTTAATCGATATAAACCGATTGTTGCACAAAGTAAACGCCAGGGGGCGCCACGTGTTAAGCCAACAATGTAAACAAACACAAACGCACGTGTTACCGATGAAAACAATATTTTAATCGACATAAACCGATTGTTGCACAATGTAAACAAAGGAAACCAACAGAATGTAAACAAACAATGTAAACAAACAGAAACCGATTGTTGATTCGCATTCCAGTATTGTTGGAGCCCAACAAACCGATAGTCTGTTGTTATTGGACTGTTGGACAAAGTAAACAATGGAAACGCCAGGGGGCGCCACGTGTTAGGCCAACAATGTAAACAAACACAAACGCACGTGTTACCCATGAAAACGATATTTTAATCGATATAAACCGATTGTTGCACAAAGTAAACGCCAGGGGGCGCCACGTGTTAAGCCAACAATGTAAACAAACACAAACGCACGTGTTACCGATGAAAACAATATTTTAATCGACATAAACCGATTGTTGCACAATGTAAACAAAGGAAACCAACAGAATGTAAACAAACAATGTAAACAAACAGAAACCGATTGTTGATTCGCATTCCAGTATTGTTGGAGCCCAACAAACCGATAGTCTGTTGTTATTGGACTGTTGGACAAAGTAAACAATGGAAACGCCAGGGGGCGCCACGTGTTAGGCCAACAATGTAAACAAACACAAACGCACGTGTTACCCATGAAAACGATATTTTAATCGATATAAACCGATTGTTGCACAAAGTAAACGCCAGGGGGCGCCACGTGTTAAGCCAACAATGTAAACAAACACAAACGCACGTGTTACCGATGAAAACAATATTTTAATCGACATAAACCGATTGTTGCACAATGTAAACAAAGGAAACCAACAGAATGTAAACAAACAATGTAAACAAACAGAAACCGATTGTTGATTCGCATTCCAGTATTGTTGGAGCCCAACAAACCGATAGTCTGTTGTTATTGGACTGTTGGACAAAGTAAACAATGGAAACGCCAGGGGGCGCCACGTGTTAGGCCAACAATGTAAACAAACACAAACGCACGTGTTACCCATGAAAACGATATTTTAATCGATATAAACCGATTGTTGCACAAAGTAAACGCCAGGGGGCGCCACGTGTTAAGCCAACAATGTAAACAAACACAAACGCACGTGTTACCGATGAAAACAATATTTTAATCGACATAAACCGATTGTTGCACAATGTAAACAAAGGAAACCAACAGAATGTAAACAAACAATGTAAACAAACAGAAACCGATTGTTGATTCGCATTCCAGTATTGTTGGAGCCCAACAAACCGATAGTCTGTTGTTATTGGACTGTTGGACAAAGTAAACAATGGAAACGCCAGGGGGCGCCACGTGTTAGGCCAACAATGTAAACAAACACAAACGCACGTGTTACCCATGAAAACGATATTTTAATCGATATAAACCGATTGTTGCACAAAGTAAACGCCAGGGGGCGCCACGTGTTAAGCCAACAATGTAAACAAACACAAACGCACGTGTTACCGATGAAAACAATATTTTAATCGACATAAACCGATTGTTGCACAATGTAAACAAAGGAAACCAACAGAATGTAAACAAACAATGTAAACAAACAGAAACCGATTGTTGATTCGCATTCCAGTATTGTTGGAGCCCAACAAACCGATAGTCTGTTGTTATTGGACTGTTGGACAAAGTAAACAATGGAAACGCCAGGGGGCGCCACGTGTTAGGCCAACAATGTAAACAAACACAAACGCACGTGTTACCCATGAAAACGATATTTTAATCGATATAAACCGATTGTTGCACAAAGTAAACGCCAGGGGGCGCCACGTGTTAAGCCAACAATGTAAACAAACACAAACGCACGTGTTACCGATGAAAACAATATTTTAATCGACATAAACCGATTGTTGCACAATGTAAACAAAGGAAACCAACAGAATGTAAACAAACAATGTAAACAAACAGAAACCGATTGTTGATTCGCATTCCAGTATTGTTGGAGCCCAACAAACCGATAGTCTGTTGTTATTGGACTGTTGGACAAAGTAAACAATGGAAACGCCAGGGGGCGCCACGTGTTAGGCCAACAATGTAAACAAACACAAACGCACGTGTTACCCATGAAAACGATATTTTAATCGATATAAACCGATTGTTGCACAAAGTAAACGCCAGGGGGCGCCACGTGTTAAGCCAACAATGTAAACAAACACAAACGCACGTGTTACCGATGAAAACAATATTTTAATCGACATAAACCGATTGTTGCACAATGTAAACAAAGGAAACCAACAGAATGTAAACAAACAATGTAAACAAACAGAAACCGATTGTTGATTCGCATTCCAGTATTGTTGGAGCCCAACAAACCGATAGTCTGTTGTTATTGGACTGTTGGACAAAGTAAACAATGGAAACGCCAGGGGGCGCCACGTGTTAGGCCAACAATGTAAACAAACACAAACGCACGTGTTACCCATGAAAACGATATTTTAATCGATATAAACCGATTGTTGCACAAAGTAAACGCCAGGGGGCGCCACGTGTTAAGCCAACAATGTAAACAAACACAAACGCACGTGTTACCGATGAAAACAATATTTTAATCGACATAAACCGATTGTTGCACAATGTAAACAAAGGAAACCAACAGAATGTAAACAAACTATGTAAACAAACAGAAACCGATTGTTGATTCGCATTCCAGTATTGTTGGAGCCCAACAAACCGATAGTCTGTTGTTATTGGACTGTTGGACAAAGTAAACAATGGAAACGCCAGGGGGCGCCACGTGTTAGGCCAACAATGTAAACAAACACAAACGCACGTGTTACCCATGAAAACGATATTTTAATCGATATAAACCGATTGTTGCACAAAGTAAACGCCAGGGGGCGCCACGTGTTAAGCCAACAATGTAAACAAACACAAACGCACGTGTTACCGATGAAAACAATATTTTAATCGACATAAACCGATTGTTGCACAATGTAAACAAAGGAAACCAACAGAATGTAAACAAACAATGTAAACAAACAGAAACCGATTGTTGATTCGCATTCCAGTATTGTTGGAGCCCAACAAACCGATAGTCTGTTGTTATTGGACTGTTGGACAAAGTAAACAATGGAAACGCCAGGGGGCGCCACGTGTTAGGCCAACAATGTAAACAAACACAAACGCACGTGTTACCCATGAAAACGATATTTTAATCGATATAAACCGATTGTTGCACAAAGTAAACGCCAGGGGGCGCCACGTGTTAAGCCAACAATGTAAACAAACACAAACGCACGTGTTACCGATGAAAACAATATTTTAATCGACATAAACCGATTGTTGCACAATGTAAACAAAGGAAACCAACAGAATGTAAACAAACAATGTAAACAAACAGAAACCGATTGTTGATTCGCATTCCAGTATTGTTGGAGCCCAACAAACCGATAGTCTGTTGTTATTGGACTGTTGGACAAAGTAAACAATGGAAACGCCAGGGGGCGCCACGTGTTAGGCCAACAATGTAAACAAACACAAACGCACGTGTTACCCATGAAAACGATATTTTAATCGATATAAACCGATTGTTGCACAAAGTAAACGCCAGGGGGCGCCACGTGTTAAGCCAACAATGTAAACAAACACAAACGCACGTGTTACCGATGAAAACAATATTTTAATCGACATAAACCGATTGTTGCACAATGTAAACAAAGGAAACCAACAGAATGTAAACAAACAATGTAAACAAACAGAAACCGATTGTTGATTCGCATTCCAGTATTGTTGGAGCCCAACAAACCGATAGTCTGTTGTTATTGGACTGTTGGACAAAGTAAACAATGGAAACGCCAGGGGGCGCCACGTGTTAGGCCAACAATGTAAACAAACACAAACGCACGTGTTACCCATGAAAACGATATTTTAATCGATATAAACCGATTGTTGCACAAAGTAAACGCCAGGGGGCGCCACGTGTTAAGCCAACAATGTAAACAAACACAAACGCACGTGTTACCGATGAAAACAATATTTTAATCGACATAAACCGATTGTTGCACAATGTAAACAAAGGAAACCAACAGAATGTAAACAAACAATGTAAACAAACAGAAACCGATTGTTGATTCGCATTCCAGTATTGTTGGAGCCCAACAAACCGATAGTCTGTTGTTATTGGACTGTTGGACAAAGTAAACAATGGAAACGCCAGGGGGCGCCACGTGTTAGGCCAACAATGTAAACAAACACAAACGCACGTGTTACCCATGAAAACGATATTTTAATCGATATAAACCGATTGTTGCACAAAGTAAACGCCAGGGGGCGCCACGTGTTAAGCCAACAATGTAAACAAACACAAACGCACGTGTTACCGATGAAAACAATATTTTAATCGACATAAACCGATTGTTGCACAATGTAAACAAAGGAAACCAACAGAATGTAAACAAACAATGTAAACAAACAGAAACCGATTGTTGATTCGCATTCCAGTATTGTTGGAGCCCAACAAACCGATAGTCTGTTGTTATTGGACTGTTGGACAAAGTAAACAATGGAAACGCCAGGGGGCGCCACGTGTTAGGCCAACAATGTAAACAAACACAAACGCACGTGTTACCCATGAAAACGATATTTTAATCGATATAAACCGATTGTTGCACAAAGTAAACGCCAGGGGGCGCCACGTGTTAAGCCAACAATGTAAACAAACACAAACGCACGTGTTACCGATGAAAACAATATTTTAATCGACATAAACCGATTGTTGCACAATGTAAACAAAGGAAACCAACAGAATGTAAACAAACAATGTAAACAAACAGAAACCGATTGTTGATTCGCATTCCAGTATTGTTGGAGCCCAACAAACCGATAGTCTGTTGTTATTGGACTGTTGGACAAAGTAAACAATGGAAACGCCAGGGGGCGCCACGTGTTAGGCCAACAATGTAAACAAACACAAACGCACGTGTTACCCATGAAAACGATATTTTAATCGATATAAACCGATTGTTGCACAAAGTAAACGCCAGGGGGCGCCACGTGTTAAGCCAACAATGTAAACAAACACAAACGCACGTGTTACCGATGAAAACAATATTTTAATCGACATAAACCGATTGTTGCACAATGTAAACAAAGGAAACCAACAGAATGTAAACAAACAATGTAAACAAACAGAAACCGATTGTTGATTCGCATTCCAGTATTGTTGGAGCCCAACAAACCGATAGTCTGTTGTTATTGGACTGTTGGACAAAGTAAACAATGGAAACGCCAGGGGGCGCCACGTGTTAGGCCAACAATGTAAACAAACACAAACGCACGTGTTACCCATGAAAACGATATTTTAATCGATATAAACCGATTGTTGCACAAAGTAAACGCCAGGGGGCGCCACGTGTTAAGCCAACAATGTAAACAAACACAAACGCACGTGTTACCGATGAAAACAATATTTTAATCGACATAAACCGATTGTTGCACAATGTAAACAAAGGAAACCAACAGAATGTAAACAAACAATGTAAACAAACAGAAACCGATTGTTGATTCGCATTCCAGTATTGTTGGAGCCCAACAAACCGATAGTCTGTTGTTATTGGACTGTTGGACAAAGTAAACAATGGAAACGCCAGGGGGCGCCACGTGTTAGGCCAACAATGTAAACAAACACAAACGCACGTGTTACCCATGAAAACGATATTTTAATCGATATAAACCGATTGTTGCACAAAGTAAACGCCAGGGGGCGCCACGTGTTAAGCCAACAATGTAAACAAACACAAACGCACGTGTTACCGATGAAAACAATATTTTAATCGACATAAACCGATTGTTGCACAATGTAAACAAAGGAAACCAACAGAATGTAAACAAACAATGTAAACAAACAGAAACCGATTGTTGATTCGCATTCCAGTATTGTTGGAGCCCAACAAACCGATAGTCTGTTGTTATTGGACTGTTGGACAAAGTAAACAATGGAAACGCCAGGGGGCGCCACGTGTTAGGCCAACAATGTAAACAAACACAAACGCACGTGTTACCCATGAAAACGATATTTTAATCGATATAAACCGATTGTTGCACAAAGTAAACGCCAGGGGGCGCCACGTGTTAAGCCAACAATGTAAACAAACACAAACGCACGTGTTACCGATGAAAACAATATTTTAATCGACATAAACCGATTGTTGCACAATGTAAACAAAGGAAACCAACAGAATGTAAACAAACAATGTAAACAAACAGAAACCGATTGTTGATTCGCATTCCAGTATTGTTGGAGCCCAACAAACCGATAGTCTGTTGTTATTGGACTGTTGGACAAAGTAAACAATGGAAACGCCAGGGGGCGCCACGTGTTAGGCCAACAATGTAAACAAACACAAACGCACGTGTTACCCATGAAAACGATATTTTAATCGATATAAACCGATTGTTGCACAAAGTAAACGCCAGGGGGCGCCACGTGTTAAGCCAACAATGTAAACAAACACAAACGCACGTGTTACCGATGAAAACAATATTTTAATCGACATAAACCGATTGTTGCACAATGTAAACAAAGGAAACCAACAGAATGTAAACAAACAATGTAAACAAACAGAAACCGATTGTTGATTCGCATTCCAGTATTGTTGGAGCCCAACAAACCGATAGTCTGTTGTTATTGGACTGTTGGACAAAGTAAACAATGGAAACGCCAGGGGGCGCCACGTGTTAGGCCAACAATGTAAACAAACACAAACGCACGTGTTACCCATGAAAACGATATTTTAATCGATATAAACCGATTGTTGCACAAAGTAAACGCCAGGGGGCGCCACGTGTTAAGCCAACAATGTAAACAAACACAAACGCACGTGTTACCGATGAAAACAATATTTTAATCGACATAAACCGATTGTTGCACAATGTAAACAAAGGAAACCAACAGAATGTAAACAAACAATGTAAACAAACAGAAACCGATTGTTGATTCGCATTCCAGTATTGTTGGAGCCCAACAAACCGATAGTCTGTTGTTATTGGACTGTTGGACAAAGTAAACAATGGAAACGCCAGGGGGCGCCACGTGTTAGGCCAACAATGTAAACAAACACAAACGCACGTGTTACCCATGAAAACGATATTTTAATCGATATAAACCGATTGTTGCACAAAGTAAACGCCAGGGGGCGCCACGTGTTAAGCCAACAATGTAAACAAACACAAACGCACGTGTTACCGATGAAAACAATATTTTAATCGACATAAACCGATTGTTGCACAATGTAAACAAAGGAAACCAACAGAATGTAAACAAACAATGTAAACAAACAGAAACCGATTGTTGATTCGCATTCCAGTATTGTTGGAGCCCAACAAACCGATAGTCTGTTGTTATTGGACTGTTGGACAAAGTAAACAATGGAAACGCCAGGGGGCGCCACGTGTTAGGCCAACAATGTAAACAAACACAAACGCACGTGTTACCCATGAAAACGATATTTTAATCGATATAAACCGATTGTTGCACAAAGTAAACGCCAGGGGGCGCCACGTGTTAAGCCAACAATGTAAACAAACACAAACGCACGTGTTACCGATGAAAACAATATTTTAATCGACATAAACCGATTGTTGCACAATGTAAACAAAGGAAACCAACAGAATGTAAACAAACAATGTAAACAAACAGAAACCGATTGTTGATTCGCATTCCAGTATTGTTGGAGCCCAACAAACCGATAGTCTGTTGTTATTGGACTGTTGGACAAAGTAAACAATGGAAACGCCAGGGGGCGCCACGTGTTAGGCCAACAATGTAAACAAACACAAACGCACGTGTTACCCATGAAAACGATATTTTAATCGATATAAACCGATTGTTGCACAAAGTAAACGCCAGGGGGCGCCACGTGTTAAGCCAACAATGTAAACAAACACAAACGCACGTGTTACCGATGAAAACAATATTTTAATCGACATAAACCGATTGTTGCACAATGTAAACAAAGGAAACCAACAGAATGTAAACAAACAATGTAAACAAACAGAAACCGATTGTTGATTCGCATTCCAGTATTGTTGGAGCCCAACAAACCGATAGTCTGTTGTTATTGGACTGTTGGACAAAGTAAACAATGGAAACGCCAGGGGGCGCCACGTGTTAGGCCAACAATGTAAACAAACACAAACGCACGTGTTACCCATGAAAACGATATTTTAATCGATATAAACCGATTGTTGCACAAAGTAAACGCCAGGGGGCGCCACGTGTTAAGCCAACAATGTAAACAAACACAAACGCACGTGTTACCGATGAAAACAATATTTTAATCGACATAAACCGATTGTTGCACAATGTAAACAAAGGAAACCAACAGAATGTAAACAAACAATGTAAACAAACAGAAACCGATTGTTGATTCGCATTCCAGTATTGTTGGAGCCCAACAAACCGATAGTCTGTTGTTATTGGACTGTTGGACAAAGTAAACAATGGAAACGCCAGGGGGCGCCACGTGTTAGGCCAACAATGTAAACAAACACAAACGCACGTGTTACCCATGAAAACGATATTTTAATCGATATAAACCGATTGTTGCACAAAGTAAACGCCAGGGGGCGCCACGTGTTAAGCCAACAATGTAAACAAACACAAACGCACGTGTTACCGATGAAAACAATATTTTAATCGACATAAACCGATTGTTGCACAATGTAAACAAAGGAAACCAACAGAATGTAAACAAACAATGTAAACAAACAGAAACCGATTGTTGATTCGCATTCCAGTATTGTTGGAGCCCAACAAACCGATAGTCTGTTGTTATTGGACTGTTGGACAAAGTAAACAATGGAAACGCCAGGGGGCGCCACGTGTTAGGCCAACAATGTAAACAAACACAAACGCACGTGTTACCCATGAAAACGATATTTTAATCGATATAAACCGATTGTTGCACAAAGTAAACGCCAGGGGGCGCCACGTGTTAAGCCAACAATGTAAACAAACACAAACGCACGTGTTACCGATGAAAACAATATTTTAATCGACATAAACCGATTGTTGCACAATGTAAACAAAGGAAACCAACAGAATGTAAACAAACAATGTAAACAAACAGAAACCGATTGTTGATTCGCATTCCAGTATTGTTGGAGCCCAACAAACCGATAGTCTGTTGTTATTGGACTGTTGGACAAAGTAAACAATGGAAACGCCAGGGGGCGCCACGTGTTAGGCCAACAATGTAAACAAACACAAACGCACGTGTTACCCATGAAAACGATATTTTAATCGATATAAACCGATTGTTGCACAAAGTAAACGCCAGGGGGCGCCACGTGTTAAGCCAACAATGTAAACAAACACAAACGCACGTGTTACCGATGAAAACAATATTTTAATCGACATAAACCGATTGTTGCACAATGTAAACAAAGGAAACCAACAGAATGTAAACAAACAATGTAAACAAACAGAAACCGATTGTTGATTCGCATTCCAGTATTGTTGGAGCCCAACAAACCGATAGTCTGTTGTTATTGGACTGTTGGACAAAGTAAACAATGGAAACGCCAGGGGGCGCCACGTGTTAGGCCAACAATGTAAACAAACACAAACGCACGTGTTACCCATGAAAACGATATTTTAATCGATATAAACCGATTGTTGCACAAAGTAAACGCCAGGGGGCGCCACGTGTTAAGCCAACAATGTAAACAAACACAAACGCACGTGTTACCGATGAAAACAATATTTTAATCGACATAAACCGATTGTTGCACAATGTAAACAAAGGAAACCAACAGAATGTAAACAAACAATGTAAACAAACAGAAACCGATTGTTGATTCGCATTCCAGTATTGTTGGAGCCCAACAAACCGATAGTCTGTTGTTATTGGACTGTTGGACAAAGTAAACAATGGAAACGCCAGGGGGCGCCACGTGTTAGGCCAACAATGTAAACAAACACAAACGCACGTGTTACCCATGAAAACGATATTTTAATCGATATAAACCGATTGTTGCACAAAGTAAACGCCAGGGGGCGCCACGTGTTAAGCCAACAATGTAAACAAACACAAACGCACGTGTTACCGATGAAAACAATATTTTAATCGACATAAACCGATTGTTGCACAATGTAAACAAAGGAAACCAACAGAATGTAAACAAACAATGTAAACAAACAGAAACCGATTGTTGATTCGCATTCCAGTATTGTTGGAGCCCAACAAACCGATAGTCTGTTGTTATTGGACTGTTGGACAAAGTAAACAATGGAAACGCCAGGGGGCGCCACGTGTTAGGCCAACAATGTAAACAAACACAAACGCACGTGTTACCCATGAAAACGATATTTTAATCGATATAAACCGATTGTTGCACAAAGTAAACGCCAGGGGGCGCCACGTGTTAAGCCAACAATGTAAACAAACACAAACGCACGTGTTACCGATGAAAACAATATTTTAATCGACATAAACCGATTGTTGCACAATGTAAACAAAGGAAACCAACAGAATGTAAACAAACAATGTAAACAAACAGAAACCGATTGTTGATTCGCATTCCAGTATTGTTGGAGCCCAACAAACCGATAGTCTGTTGTTATTGGACTGTTGGACAAAGTAAACAATGGAAACGCCAGGGGGCGCCACGTGTTAGGCCAACAATGTAAACAAACACAAACGCACGTGTTACCCATGAAAACGATATTTTAATCGATATAAACCGATTGTTGCACAAAGTAAACGCCAGGGGGCGCCACGTGTTAAGCCAACAATGTAAACAAACACAAACGCACGTGTTACCGATGAAAACAATATTTTAATCGACATAAACCGATTGTTGCACAATGTAAACAAAGGAAACCAACAGAATGTAAACAAACAATGTAAACAAACAGAAACCGATTGTTGATTCGCATTCCAGTATTGTTGGAGCCCAACAAACCGATAGTCTGTTGTTATTGGACTGTTGGACAAAGTAAACAATGGAAACGCCAGGGGGCGCCACGTGTTAGGCCAACAATGTAAACAAACACAAACGCACGTGTTACCCATGAAAACGATATTTTAATCGATATAAACCGATTGTTGCACAAAGTAAACGCCAGGGGGCGCCACGTGTTAAGCCAACAATGTAAACAAACACAAACGCACGTGTTACCGATGAAAACAATATTTTAATCGACATAAACCGATTGTTGCACAATGTAAACAAAGGAAACCAACAGAATGTAAACAAACAATGTAAACAAACAGAAACCGATTGTTGATTCGCATTCCAGTATTGTTGGAGCCCAACAAACCGATAGTCTGTTGTTATTGGACTGTTGGACAAAGTAAACAATGGAAACGCCAGGGGGCGCCACGTGTTAGGCCAACAATGTAAACAAACACAAACGCACGTGTTACCCATGAAAACGATATTTTAATCGATATAAACCGATTGTTGCACAAAGTAAACGCCAGGGGGCGCCACGTGTTAAGCCAACAATGTAAACAAACACAAACGCACGTGTTACCGATGAAAACAATATTTTAATCGACATAAACCGATTGTTGCACAATGTAAACAAAGGAAACCAACAGAATGTAAACAAACAATGTAAACAAACAGAAACCGATTGTTGATTCGCATTCCAGTATTGTTGGAGCCCAACAAACCGATAGTCTGTTGTTATTGGACTGTTGGACAAAGTAAACAATGGAAACGCCAGGGGGCGCCACGTGTTAGGCCAACAATGTAAACAAACACAAACGCACGTGTTACCCATGAAAACGATATTTTAATCGATATAAACCGATTGTTGCACAAAGTAAACGCCAGGGGGCGCCACGTGTTAAGCCAACAATGTAAACAAACACAAACGCACGTGTTACCGATGAAAACAATATTTTAATCGACATAAACCGATTGTTGCACAATGTAAACAAAGGAAACCAACAGAATGTAAACAAACAATGTAAACAAACAGAAACCGATTGTTGATTCGCATTCCAGTATTGTTGGAGCCCAACAAACCGATAGTCTGTTGTTATTGGACTGTTGGACAAAGTAAACAATGGAAACGCCAGGGGGCGCCACGTGTTAGGCCAACAATGTAAACAAACACAAACGCACGTGTTACCCATGAAAACGATATTTTAATCGATATAAACCGATTGTTGCACAAAGTAAACGCCAGGGGGCGCCACGTGTTAAGCCAACAATGTAAACAAACACAAACGCACGTGTTACCGATGAAAACAATATTTTAATCGACATAAACCGATTGTTGCACAATGTAAACAAAGGAAACCAACAGAATGTAAACAAACAATGTAAACAAACAGAAACCGATTGTTGATTCGCATTCCAGTATTGTTGGAGCCCAACAAACCGATAGTCTGTTGTTATTGGACTGTTGGACAAAGTAAACAATGGAAACGCCAGGGGGCGCCACGTGTTAGGCCAACAATGTAAACAAACACAAACGCACGTGTTACCCATGAAAACGATATTTTAATCGATATAAACCGATTGTTGCACAAAGTAAACGCCAGGGGGCGCCACGTGTTAAGCCAACAATGTAAACAAACACAAACGCACGTGTTACCGATGAAAACAATATTTTAATCGACATAAACCGATTGTTGCACAATGTAAACAAAGGAAACCAACAGAATGTAAACAAACAATGTAAACAAACAGAAACCGATTGTTGATTCGCATTCCAGTATTGTTGGAGCCCAACAAACCGATAGTCTGTTGTTATTGGACTGTTGGACAAAGTAAACAATGGAAACGCCAGGGGGCGCCACGTGTTAGGCCAACAATGTAAACAAACACAAACGCACGTGTTACCCATGAAAACGATATTTTAATCGATATAAACCGATTGTTGCACAAAGTAAACGCCAGGGGGCGCCACGTGTTAAGCCAACAATGTAAACAAACACAAACGCACGTGTTACCGATGAAAACAATATTTTAATCGACATAAACCGATTGTTGCACAATGTAAACAAAGGAAACCAACAGAATGTAAACAAACAATGTAAACAAACAGAAACCGATTGTTGATTCGCATTCCAGTATTGTTGGAGCCCAACAAACCGATAGTCTGTTGTTATTGGACTGTTGGACAAAGTAAACAATGGAAACGCCAGGGGGCGCCACGTGTTAGGCCAACAATGTAAACAAACACAAACGCACGTGTTACCCATGAAAACGATATTTTAATCGATATAAACCGATTGTTGCACAAAGTAAACGCCAGGGGGCGCCACGTGTTAAGCCAACAATGTAAACAAACACAAACGCACGTGTTACCGATGAAAACAATATTTTAATCGACATAAACCGATTGTTGCACAATGTAAACAAAGGAAACCAACAGAATGTAAACAAACAATGTAAACAAACAGAAACCGATTGTTGATTCGCATTCCAGTATTGTTGGAGCCCAACAAACCGATAGTCTGTTGTTATTGGACTGTTGGACAAAGTAAACAATGGAAACGCCAGGGGGCGCCACGTGTTAGGCCAACAATGTAAACAAACACAAACGCACGTGTTACCCATGAAAACGATATTTTAATCGATATAAACCGATTGTTGCACAAAGTAAACGCCAGGGGGCGCCACGTGTTAAGCCAACAATGTAAACAAACACAAACGCACGTGTTACCGATGAAAACAATATTTTAATCGACATAAACCGATTGTTGCACAATGTAAACAAAGGAAACCAACAGAATGTAAACAAACAATAGTAAACAAACAGAAACCGATTGTTGATTCGCATTCCAGTATTGTTGGAGCCCAACAAACCGATAGTCTGTTGTTATTGGACTGTTGGACAAAGTAAACAATGGAAACGCCAGGGGGCGCCACGTGTTAGGCCAACAATGTAAACAAACACAAACGCACGTGTTACCCATGAAAACGATATTTTAATCGATATAAACCGATTGTTGCACAAAGTAAACGCCAGGGGGCGCCACGTGTTAAGCCAACAATGTAAACAAACACAAACGCACGTGTTACCGATGAAAACAATATTTTAATCGACATAAACCGATTGTTGCACAATGTAAACAAAGGAAACCAACAGAATGTAAACAAACAATGTAAACAAACAGAAACCGATTGTTGATTCGCATTCCAGTATTGTTGGAGCCCAACAAACCGATAGTCTGTTGTTATTGGACTGTTGGACAAAGTAAACAATGGAAACGCCAGGGGGCGCCACGTGTTAGGCCAACAATGTAAACAAACACAAACGCACGTGTTACCCATGAAAACGATATTTTAATCGATATAAACCGATTGTTGCACAAAGTAAACGCCAGGGGGCGCCACGTGTTAAGCCAACAATGTAAACAAACACAAACGCACGTGTTACCGATGAAAACAATATTTTAATCGACATAAACCGATTGTTGCACAATGTAAACAAAGGAAACCAACAGAATGTAAACAAACAATGTAAACAAACAGAAACCGATTGTTGATTCGCATTCCAGTATTGTTGGAGCCCAACAAACCGATAGTCTGTTGTTATTGGACTGTTGGACAAAGTAAACAATGGAAACGCCAGGGGGCGCCACGTGTTAGGCCAACAATGTAAACAAACACAAACGCACGTGTTACCCATGAAAACGATATTTTAATCGATATAAACCGATTGTTGCACAAAGTAAACGCCAGGGGGCGCCACGTGTTAAGCCAACAATGTAAACAAACACAAACGCACGTGTTACCGATGAAAACAATATTTTAATCGACATAAACCGATTGTTGCACAATGTAAACAAAGGAAACCAACAGAATGTAAACAAACAATGTAAACAAACAGAAACCGATTGTTGATTCGCATTCCAGTATTGTTGGAGCCCAACAAACCGATAGTCTGTTGTTATTGGACTGTTGGACAAAGTAAACAATGGAAACGCCAGGGGGCGCCACGTGTTAGGCCAACAATGTAAACAAACACAAACGCACGTGTTACCCATGAAAACGATATTTTAATCGATATAAACCGATTGTTGCACAAAGTAAACGCCAGGGGGCGCCACGTGTTAAGCCAACAATGTAAACAAACACAAACGCACGTGTTACCGATGAAAACAATATTTTAATCGACATAAACCGATTGTTGCACAATGTAAACAAAGGAAACCAACAGAATGTAAACAAACAATGTAAACAAACAGAAACCGATTGTTGATTCGCATTCCAGTATTGTTGGAGCCCAACAAACCGATAGTCTGTTGTTATTGGACTGTTGGACAAAGTAAACAATGGAAACGCCAGGGGGCGCCACGTGTTAGGCCAACAATGTAAACAAACACAAACGCACGTGTTACCCATGAAAACGATATTTTAATCGATATAAACCGATTGTTGCACAAAGTAAACGCCAGGGGGCGCCACGTGTTAAGCCAACAATGTAAACAAACACAAACGCACGTGTTACCGATGAAAACAATATTTTAATCGACATAAACCGATTGTTGCACAATGTAAACAAAGGAAACCAACAGAATGTAAACAAACAATGTAAACAAACAGAAACCGATTGTTGATTCGCATTCCAGTATTGTTGGAGCCCAACAAACCGATAGTCTGTTGTTATTGGACTGTTGGACAAAGTAAACAATGGAAACGCCAGGGGGCGCCACGTGTTAGGCCAACAATGTAAACAAACACAAACGCACGTGTTACCCATGAAAACGATATTTTAATCGATATAAACCGATTGTTGCACAAAGTAAACGCCAGGGGGCGCCACGTGTTAAGCCAACAATGTAAACAAACACAAACGCACGTGTTACCGATGAAAACAATATTTTAATCGACATAAACCGATTGTTGCACAATGTAAACAAAGGAAACCAACAGAATGTAAACAAACAATGTAAACAAACAGAAACCGATTGTTGATTCGCATTCCAGTATTGTTGGAGCCCAACAAACCGATAGTCTGTTGTTATTGGACTGTTGGACAAAGTAAACAATGGAAACGCCAGGGGGCGCCACGTGTTAGGCCAACAATGTAAACAAACACAAACGCACGTGTTACCCATGAAAACGATATTTTAATCGATATAAACCGATTGTTGCACAAAGTAAACGCCAGGGGGCGCCACGTGTTAAGCCAACAATGTAAACAAACACAAACGCACGTGTTACCGATGAAAACAATATTTTAATCGACATAAACCGATTGTTGCACAATGTAAACAAAGGAAACCAACAGAATGTAAACAAACAATGTAAACAAACAGAAACCGATTGTTGATTCGCATTCCAGTATTGTTGGAGCCCAACAAACCGATAGTCTGTTGTTATTGGACTGTTGGACAAAGTAAACAATGGAAACGCCAGGGGGCGCCACGTGTTAGGCCAACAATGTAAACAAACACAAACGCACGTGTTACCCATGAAAACGATATTTTAATCGATATAAACCGATTGTTGCACAAAGTAAACGCCAGGGGGCGCCACGTGTTAAGCCAACAATGTAAACAAACACAAACGCACGTGTTACCGATGAAAACAATATTTTAATCGACATAAACCGATTGTTGCACAATGTAAACAAAGGAAACCAACAGAATGTAAACAAACAATGTAAACAAACAGAAACCGATTGTTGATTCGCATTCCAGTATTGTTGGAGCCCAACAAACCGATAGTCTGTTGTTATTGGACTGTTGGACAAAGTAAACAATGGAAACGCCAGGGGGCGCCACGTGTTAGGCCAACAATGTAAACAAACACAAACGCACGTGTTACCCATGAAAACGATATTTTAATCGATATAAACCGATTGTTGCACAAAGTAAACGCCAGGGGGCGCCACGTGTTAAGCCAACAATGTAAACAAACACAAACGCACGTGTTACCGATGAAAACAATATTTTAATCGACATAAACCGATTGTTGCACAATGTAAACAAAGGAAACCAACAGAATGTAAACAAACAATGTAAACAAACAGAAACCGATTGTTGATTCGCATTCCAGTATTGTTGGAGCCCAACAAACCGATAGTCTGTTGTTATTGGACTGTTGGACAAAGTAAACAATGGAAACGCCAGGGGGCGCCACGTGTTAGGCCAACAATGTAAACAAACACAAACGCACGTGTTACCCATGAAAACGATATTTTAATCGATATAAACCGATTGTTGCACAAAGTAAACGCCAGGGGGCGCCACGTGTTAAGCCAACAATGTAAACAAACACAAACGCACGTGTTACCGATGAAAACAATATTTTAATCGACATAAACCGATTGTTGCACAATGTAAACAAAGGAAACCAACAGAATGTAAACAAACAATGTAAACAAACAGAAACCGATTGTTGATTCGCATTCCAGTATTGTTGGAGCCCAACAAACCGATAGTCTGTTGTTATTGGACTGTTGGACAAAGTAAACAATGGAAACGCCAGGGGGCGCCACGTGTTAGGCCAACAATGTAAACAAACACAAACGCACGTGTTACCCATGAAAACGATATTTTAATCGATATAAACCGATTGTTGCACAAAGTAAACGCCAGGGGGCGCCACGTGTTAAGCCAACAATGTAAACAAACACAAACGCACGTGTTACCGATGAAAACAATATTTTAATCGACATAAACCGATTGTTGCACAATGTAAACAAAGGAAACCAACAGAATGTAAACAAACAATGTAAACAAACAGAAACCGATTGTTGATTCGCATTCCAGTATTGTTGGAGCCCAACAAACCGATAGTCTGTTGTTATTGGACTGTTGGACAAAGTAAACAATGGAAACGCCAGGGGGCGCCACGTGTTAGGCCAACAATGTAAACAAACACAAACGCACGTGTTACCCATGAAAACGATATTTTAATCGATATAAACCGATTGTTGCACAAAGTAAACGCCAGGGGGCGCCACGTGTTAAGCCAACAATGTAAACAAACACAAACGCACGTGTTACCGATGAAAACAATATTTTAATCGACATAAACCGATTGTTGCACAATGTAAACAAAGGAAACCAACAGAATGTAAACAAACAATGTAAACAAACAGAAACCGATTGTTGATTCGCATTCCAGTATTGTTG
>CAWVRF010001138.1:0-126722 GCA_963932465.1 Maratus speciosus
TAGACTATATCTAGGCTAAATAGTCTATATCTAGGCTAGACAGGCTGTTTCAACCCTAAATTGAACAACTGTGCTTAGTCTGCTCTATATAACGCGTTTACGCAGAGTTACATCACTTGATTAGGCTATTTCTCAAACTAGAAGAAGAATAGCCTAGATAGCCTATATTTAGGCTAAATAGACTATATCTACGCTAGATAGGCATTTTAAACCCTAAATTGAACAACTGTGCTTAGTCTGCACTATATAACGCGTTTATGCAGAGTTACATCACTTGACTAGGCTATTTGGCAAACTAACAGAAGAATAGCCTAGATAGCCTATATTTAGGCTAAATAGACTATATCTCGGCTAGATAGGCATTTTAAACCCTAAATTGAACAACTGTGCTTAGTCTGCACTATATAACGCGTTTATGCAGAGTTACATCATTTGACTTGGCTATTTGGCAAACTAAGAGAATATACAGAATAAACTAACAGAAATAGCCTAGATAGCCTATATTTAGTCTAAATAGACTATATCTAGGCTAAATAGTCTATATCTAGGCTAGACAGGCTGTTTCAACCCTAAATTGAACAACTGTGCTTAGTCTGCTTTATATAACGCGTTTACGCAGAGTTACATCACTTGATTAGGCTATTTCTCAAACTAGAAGAAGAATAGCCTAGATAGCCTATATTTAGGCTAAATAGACTATATCTAGGCTAAATAGACTATATCTAGGCTAGACAGGCATTTTAAACCCTAAATTGAACAACTGTGCTTAGTCTGCTCTATATAACGCGTTTACGCATAGTTACATCACTTGATTAGGCTATTTCTCAAACCAGAAGAAGAATAGCCTAGATAGCCTATATTTAGGCTAAATAGACTATATCTACGCTAGATAGGCATTTTAAACCCTAAATTGAACAACTGTGCTTAGTCTGCACTATATAACGCGTTTATGCAGAGTTAAATCACTTGACTAGGCTATTTGGCAAACTAACAGAAGAATAGCCTAGATAGACTATATCTAGGCTAAATAGACTATATCTAGGCTAGATAGGCATTTTAAACCCTAAATTGAACAACTGTGCTTAGTCTGCACTATATAACGCGTTTATGCAGAGTTACATCACTTGACTAGGCTATTTGGCAAACTAACAGAAGAATAGCCTAGATAGCCTCTATTTAGGCTAAATAGACTATATCTCGGCTAGATAGGCATTTTAAACCCTAAATTGAACAACTGTGCTTAGTCTGCACTATATAACGCGTTTATGCAGTTACATCATTTGACTAGGCTATTTGGCAAACTAAGAGAATATACAGAATAAACTAACAGAAATAGCCTAGATAGCCTATATTTAGTCTAAATAGACTATATCTAGGCTAAATAGACTATATCTAGGCTAGACAGGCTGTTTCAACCCTAAATTGAACAACTGTGCTTAGTCTGCTCTATATAACGCGTTTACGCAGAGTTACATCACTTGATTAGGCTATTTCTCAAACTAGAAGAAGAATAGCCTAGATAGCCTATATTTAGGCTAAATAGACTATATCTACGCTAGATAGGCATTTTAAACCCTAAATTGAACAACTGTGCTTTGTCTGCACTATATAACGCGTTTATGCAGAGTTACATCACTTGATAGGCTATTTGGCAAACTAACAGAAGAATAGCCTAGATAGCCTATATTTAGGCTAAATAGACTATATCTCGGCTAGATAGGCATTTTAAACCCTAAATTGAACAACTGTGCTTAGTCTGCACTATATAACGCGTTTATGCAGAGTTACATCATTTGACTTGGCTATTTGGCAAACTAAGAGAATATACAGAATAAACTAACAGAAATAGCCTAGATAGCCTATATTTAGTCTAAATAGACTATATCTAGGCTAAATAGTCTATATCTAGGCTAGACAGGCTGTTTCAACCCTAAATTGAACAACTGTGCTTAGTCTGCTTTATATAACGCGTTTACGCAGAGTTACATCACTTGATTAGGCTATTTCTCAAACTAGAAGAAGAATAGCCTAGATAGCCTATATTTAGGCTAAATAGACTATATCTAGGCTAAATAGACTATATCTAGGCTAGACAGGCTGTTTCAACCCTAAATTGAACAACTGTGCTTAGTCTGCTCTATATAACGCGTTTACGCATAGTTACATCACTTGATTAGGCTATTTCTCAAACCAGAAGAAGAATAGCCTAGATAGCCTATATTTAGGCTAAATAGACTATATCTACGCTAGATAGGCATTTTAAACCCTAAATTGAACAACTGTGCTTAGTCTGCACTATATAACGCGTTTATGCAGAGTTAAATCACTTGACTAGGCTATTTGGCAAACTAACAGAAGAATAGCCTAGATAGCCTATACCTAGGCTAAATAGATTATATCTCGGCTAGATAGGCATTTTAAACCCTAAATTGAACAACTGTGCTTAGTCTGAACTATATAACGCGTTTATGCAGAGTTACATCACTTGACTAGGCTATTTGGCAAACTAACAGAAGGATAGCCTAGATAGCCTATATTTAGGCTAAATAGACTATATCTCGGCTAGATAGGCATTTTAAACCCTAAATTGAACAACTGTGCTTAGTCTGCACTATATAACGCGTTTATGCAGAGTTACATTATTTGACTTGGCTATTTGGCAAACTAAGAGAATATACAGAATAAACTAACAGAAATAGCCTAGATAGCCTATATTTAGGCTAAATAGACTATATCTAGGCTAAATAGACTATATCTAGGCTAGACAGGCTGTTTCAACCCTAAATTGAACAACTGTGCTTAGTCTGCTCTATATAACGCGTTTACGCAGAGTTACATCACTTGATTAGGCTATTTCTCAAACTAGAAGAAGAATAGCCTAGATAGCCTATATTTAGGCTAAATAGACTATATCTACGCTAGATAGGCATTTTAAACCCTAAATTGAACAAATGTGCTTTGTCTGCACTATATAACGCGTTTATGCAGAGTTACATCACTTGATAGGCTATTTGGCAAACTAACAGAAGAATAGCCTAGATAGCCTATATTTAGGCTAAATAGACTATATCTCGGCTAGATAGGCATTTTAAACCCTAAATTGAACAACTGTGCTTAGTCTGCACTATATAACGCGTTTATGCAGAGTTACATCATTTGACTTGGCTATTTGGCAAACTAAGGGAATATACAGAATAAACTAACAGAAATAGCCTAGATAGCCTATATTTAGGCTAAATAGACTATATCTAGGCTAAATAGTCTATATCTAGGCTAGACAGGCTGTTTCAACCCTAAATTGAACAACTGTGCTTAGTCTGCTTTATATAACGCGTTTACGCAGAGTTACATCACTTGATTAGGCTATTTCTCAAACTAGAAGAAGAATAGCCTAGGTAGCCTATATTTAGGCTAAATAGACTATATCTACGCTAGATAGGCATTTTAAACCCTAAATTGAACAACTGTGCTTAGTCTGCACTATATAACGCGTTTATGCAGAGTTACATCACTTGACTAGGCTATTTGGCAAACTAACAGAAGAATAGCCTAGATAGCCTATATTTAGGCTAAATAGACTATATCTCGGCTAGATAGGCATTTTAAACCCTAAATTGAACAACTGTGCTTAGTCTGCACTATATAACGCGTTTATGCAGAGTTAATTAATTTGACTTGGCTATTTGGCAAACTAAGAGAATATACAGAATAAACTAACAGAAATAGCCTAGATAGCCTATATTTAGGCTAAATAGGCTATATCTAGGCTAAATAGTCTATATCTAGGCTAGACAGGCTGTTTCAACCCTAAATTGAACAACTGTGCTTAGTCTGCTCTATATAACGCGTTTACGCAGAGTTACATCACTTGATTAGGCTATTTCTCAAACTAGAAGAAGAATAGCCTAGATAGCCTATATTTAGGCTAAATAGACTATATCTACGCTAGATAGGCATTTTAAACCCTAAATTGAACAACTGTGCTTAGTCTGCACTATATAACGCGTTTATGCAGAGTTACATCACTTGACTAGGCTATTTCTCAAACTAACAGAAGAATAGCCTAGATAGCCCTATATTTAGGCTAAATAGACTATATCTCAGCTAGATAGGCATTTTAAACCCTAAATTGAACAACTGTGCTTAGTCTGCACTATATAACGCGTTTATGCAGAGTTACATCATTTGACTTGGCTATTTGGCAAAGTAAGAGAATATACAGAATAAACTAACCGAAATAGCCTAGATAGCCTATATTTAGGCTAAATAGACTATATCTAGGCTAAATAGTCTATATCTAGGCTAGACAGGCTGTTTCAACCCTAAATTGAACAACTGTGCTTAGTCAGCTCTATATAACGCGTTTACGCAGAGTTACATCACTTGATTAGGCTATTTCTCAAACTAGAAGAAGAATAGCCTAGATAGCCTATATTTAGGCTAAATAGACTATATCTACGCTAGATAGGCATTTTAAACCCTAAATTGAACAACTGTGCTTAGTCTGCACTATATAAAGCGTTTATGCAGAGTTACATCACTTGACTAGGCTATTTGGCAAACTAACAGAAGAATAGCCTATATAGCCTATATTTAGGCTAAATAGACTATATCTCGGCTAGATAGGCATTTTAAACCCTAAATTGAACAACTGTGCTTAGTCTGCACTATATAACGCGTTTATGCAGAGTTACATCATTTGACTTGGCTATTTGGCAAACTAAGAGAATATACAGAATAAACTAACAGAAATAGCCTAGATAGCCTATATTTAGGCTAAATAGGCTATATCTAGGCTAAATAGACTATATCTAGGCTAGACAGGCTGTTTCGACCCTAAATTGAACAACTGTGCTTAGTCTGCTCTATATAACGCGTTTACGCAGAGTTACATCACTTGATTAGGCTATTTCTCAAACCAGAAGAAGAATAGCCTAGATAGCCTATATTTATTCTAAATAGACTATATCTACGCTAGATAGGCATTTTAAACCCTAAATTGAACAACTGTGCTTAGTCTGCACTATATAACGCGTTTATGCAGAGTTACATCACTTGACTAGGCTATTTGGCAAACTAACAGAAGAATAGCCTAGATAGCCTATATTTAGGCTAAATAGACTATATCTCGGCTAGATAGGCATTTTAAACCCTAAATTGAACAACTGTGCTTAGTCTGCACTATATAACGCGTTTATGCAGAGTTACATCATTTGACTTGGCTATTTGGCAAACTAAGAGAATATACAGAATAAACTAACAGAAATAGCCTAGATAGCCTATATTTAGGCTAAATAGGCTATATCTAGGCTAAATAGACTATATCTAGGCTAGACAGGCTGTTTCAACCCTAAATTGAACAACTGTGCTTAGTCTGCACTATATAACGCGTTTATGCAGAGTTACATCACTTGACTAGGCTATTTGGCAAACCAACAGAAGAATAGCCTAGATAGCCTATATTTAGGCTAAATAGACTATATCTACGCTAGATAGGCATTTTAAACCCTAAATTGAACAAATGTGCTTTGTCTGCACTATATAACGCGTTTATGCAGAGTTACATCACTTGATAGGCTATTTGGCAAACTAACAGAAGAATAGCCTAGATAGCCTATATTTAGGCTAAATAGACTATATCTCGGCTAGATAGGCATTTTAAACCCTAAATTGAACAACTGTGCTTAGTCTGCACTATATAACGCGTTTATGCAGAGTTACATCATTTGACTTGGCTATTTGGCAAACTAAGGGAATATACAGAATAAACTAACAGAAATAGCCTAGATAGCCTATATTTAGGCTAAATAAACTATATCTAGGCTAAATAGTCTATATCTAGGCTAGACAGGCTGTTTCAACCCTAAATTGAACAACTGTGCTTAGTCTGCTTTATATAACGCGTTTACGCAGAGTTACATCACTTGATTAGGCTATTTCTCAAACTAGAAGAAGAATAGCCTAGGTAGCCTATATTTAGGCTAAATAGACTATATCTACGCTAGATAGGCATTTTAAACCCTAAATTGAACAACTGTGCTTAGTCTGCACTATATAACGCGTTTATGCAGAGTTACATCACTTGACTAGGCTATTTGGCAAACTAACAGAAGAATAGCCTAGATAGCCTATATTTAGGCTAAATAGACTATATCTCGGCTAGATAGGCATTTTAAACCCTAAATTGAACAACTGTGCTTAGTCTGCACTATATAACGCGTTTATGCAGAGTTAATTAATTTGAGTGGGTATTTGGCAAACTAAGAGAATATACAGAATAAACTAACAGAAATAGCCTAGATAGCCTATATTTAGGCTAAATAGGCTATATCTAGGCTAAATAGTCTATATCTAGGCTAGACAGGCTGTTTCAACCCTAAATTGAACAACTGTGCTTAGTCTGCACTATATAACGCGTTTATGCAGAGTTACATTATTTGACTTGGCTATTTGGCAAACTAAGAGAATATACAGAATAAACTAACAGAAATAGCCTAGATAGCCTATATTTAGGCTAAATAGGCTATATCTAGGCTAAATAGACTATATCTAGGCTAGATAGGCATTTTAAACCCTAAATTGAACAACTGTGCTTAGTCTGCACTATATAACGCGTTTATGCAGAGTTACATCACTTGACTAGGCTATTTGGCAAACCAACAGAAGAATAGCCTAGATAGCCTATATTTAGGCTAAATAGACTATATCTACGCTAGATAGGCATTTTAAACCCTAAATTGAACAAATGTGCTTAGTCTGCTCTATATAACGCGTTTACGCAGAGTTACATCACTTGATTAGGCTATTTCTCAAACCAGAAGAAGAATAGCCTAGATAGCCTATATTTAGGCTAAATAGACTATATCTACGCTAGATAGGCATTTTAAACCCTAAATTGAACAACTGTGCTTAGTCTGCACTATATAACGCGTTTATGCAGAGTTAAATCACTTGACTAGGCTATTTGGCAAACTAAGAGAATATACAGAATAAACTAACAGAAATAGCCTAGATAGCCTATATTTAGGCTAAATAGGCTATATCTAGGCTAAATAGTCTATATCTAGGCTAGACAGGCTGTTTCAACCCTAAATTGAACAACTGTGCTTAGTCTGCACTATATAACGCGTTTATGCAGAGTTACATTATTTGACTTGGCTATTTGGCAAACTAAGAGAATATACAGAATAAACTAACAGAAATAGCCTAGATAGCCTATATTTAGGCTAAATAGGCTATATCTAGGCTAAATAGTCTATATCTAGGCTAGACAGGCTGTTTCAACCCTAAATTGAACAACTGTGCTTAGTCTGCACTATATAACGCGTTTATGCAGAGTTACATCACTTGACTAGGCTATTTGGCAAACCAACAGAAGAATAGCCTAGATAGCCTATATTTAGGCTAAATAGACTATATCTACGCTAGATAGGCATTTTAAACCCTAAATTGAACAAATGTGCTTTGTCTGCACTATATAACGCGTTTATGCAGAGTTACATCACTTGATAGGCTATTTGGCAAACTAACAGAAGAATAGCCTAGATAGCCTATATTTAGGCTAAATAGACTATATCTCGGCTAGATAGGCATTTTAAACCCTAAATTGAACAACTGTGCTTAGTCTGCACTATATAACGCGTTTATGCAGAGTTACATCATTTGACTTGGCTATTTGGCAAACTAAGGGAATATACAGAATAAACTAACAGAAATAGCCTAGATAGCCTATATTTAGGCTAAATAGACTATATCTAGGCTAAATAGTCTATATCTAGGCTAGACAGGCTGTTTCAACCCTAAATTGAACAACTGTGCTTAGTCTGCTTTATATAACGCGTTTACGCAGAGTTACATCACTTGATTAGGCTATTTCTCAAACTAGAAGAAGAATAGCCTAGGTAGCCTATATTTAGGCTAAATAGACTATATCTACGCTAGATAGGCATTTTAAACCCTAAATTGAACAACTGTGCTTAGTCTGCACTATATAACGCGTTTATGCAGAGTTGCATCACTTGACTAGGCTATTTGGCAAACTAACAGAAGAATAGCCTAGATAGCCTATATTTAGGCTAAATAGACTATATCTCGGCTAGATAGGCATTTTAAACCCTAAATTGAACAACTGTGCTTAGTCTGCACTATATAACGCGTTTATGCAGAGTTAATTAATTTGACTTGGCTATTTGGCAAACTAAGAGAATATACAGAATAAACTAACAGAAATAGCCTAGATAGCCTATATTTAGGCTAAATAGGCTATATCTAGGCTAAATAGTCTATATCTAGGCTAGACAGGCTGTTTCAACCCTAAATTGAACAACTGTGCTTAGTCTGCACTATATAACGCGTTTATGCAGAGTTACATTATTTGACTTGGCTATTTGGCAAACTAAGAGAATATACAGAATAAACTAACAGAAATAGCCTAGATAGCCTATATTTAGGCTAAATAGACTATATCTAGGCTAAATAGACTATATCTAGGCTAGACAGGCTGTTTCAACCCTAAATTGAACAACTGTGCTTAGTCTGCTCTATATAACGCGTTTACGCAGAGTTACATCACTTGATTAGGCTATTTCTCAAACTAGAAGAAGAATAGCCTAGATAGCCTATATTTAGGCTAAATAGACTATATCTACGCTAGATAGGCATTTTAAACCCTAAATTGAACAAATGTGCTTTGTCTGCACTATATAACGCGTTTATGCAGAGTTACATCACTTGATAGGCTATTTGGCAAACTAACAGAAGAATAGCCTAGATAGCCTATATTTAGGCTAAATAGACTATATCTCGGCTAGATAGGCATTTTAAACCCTAAATTGAACAACTGTGCTTAGTCTGCACTATATAACGCGTTTATGCAGAGTTACATCATTTGACTTGGCTATTTGGCAAACTAAGGGAATATACAGAATAAACTAACAGAAATAGCCTAGATAGCCTATATTTAGGCTAAATAGACTATATCTAGGCTAAATAGTCTATATCTAGGCTAGACAGGCTGTTTCAACCCTAAATTGAACAACTGTGCTTAGTCTGCTTTATATAACGCGTTTACGCAGAGTTACATCACTTGATTAGGCTATTTCTCAAACTAGAAGAAGAATAGCCTAGGTAGCCTATATTTAGGCTAAATAGACTATATCTACGCTAGATAGGCATTTTAAACCCTAAATTGAACAACTGTGCTTAGTCTGCACTATATAACGCGTTTATGCAGAGTTACATCACTTGACTAGGCTATTTGGCAAACTAACAGAAGAATAGCCTAGATAGCCTATATTTAGGCTAAATAGACTATATCTCGGCTAGATAGGCATTTTAAACCCTAAATTGAACAACTGTGCTTAGTCTGCACTATATAACGCGTTTATGCAGAGTTAATTAATTTGACTTGGCTATTTGGCAAACTAAGAGAATATACAGAATAAACTAACAGAAATAGCCTAGATAGCCTATATTTAGGCTAAATAGGCTATATCTAGGCTAAATAGTCTATATCTAGGCTAGACAGGCTGTTTCAACCCTAAATTGAACAACTGTGCTTAGTCTGCTCTATATAACGCGTTTACGCAGAGTTACATCACTTGATTAGGCTATTTCTCAAACTAGAAGAAGAATAGCCTAGATAGCCTATATTTAGGCTAAATAGACTATATCTACGCTAGATAGGCATTTTAAACCCTAAATTGAACAACTGTGCTTAGTCTGCACTATATAACGCGTTTATGCAGAGTTACATCACTTGACTAGGCTATTTCTCAAACTAGAAGAAGAATAGC
Source organism: Maratus speciosus (assembly GCA_963932465.1). NCBI lineage: Eukaryota > Metazoa > Arthropoda > Arachnida > Araneae > Salticidae > Maratus > Maratus speciosus. The sequence continues at coordinate 9,795 of CAWVRF010001138.1, forward strand.
CTAGATAGCCTATATTTAGGCTAAATAGACTATATCTACGCTAGATAGGCATTTTAAACCCTAAATTGAACAACTGTGCTTAGCCTGCACTATATAACGCGTTTATGCAGAGTTACATCACTTGACTAGGCTATTTGGCAAACTAACAGAAGAATAGCCTAGATAGCCTATATTTAGGCTAAATAGACTATATCTCAGCTAGATAGGCATTTTAAACCCTAAATTGAACAACTGTGCTTAGTCTGCACTATATAACGCGTTTATGCAGAGTTACATCATTTGACTTGGCTATTTGGCAAAGTAAGAGAATATACAGAATAAACTAACCGAAATAGCCTAGATAGCCTATATTTAGGCTAAATAGACTATATCTAGGCTAAATAGTCTATATCTAGGCTAGACAGGCTGTTTCAACCCTAAATTGAACAACTGTGCTTAGTCAGCTCTATATAACGCGTTTACGCAGAGTTACATCACTTGATTAGGCTATTTCTCAAACTAGAAGAAGAATAGCCTAGATAGCCTATATTTAGGCTAAATAGACTATATCTACGCTAGATAGGCATTTTAAACCCTAAATTGAACAACTGTGCTTAGTCTGCACTATATAAAGCGTTTATGCAGAGTTACATCACTTGACTAGGCTATTTGGCAAACTAACAGAAGAATAGCCTATATAGCCTATATTTAGGCTAAATAGACTATATCTCGGCTAGATAGGCATTTTAAACCCTAAATTGAACAACTGTGCTTAGTCTGCACTATATAACGCGTTTATGCAGAGTTACATCATTTGACTTGGCTATTTGGCAAACTAAGAGAATATACAGAATAAACTAACAGAAATAGCCTAGATAGCCTATATTTAGGCTAAATAGGCTATATCTAGGCTAAATAGACTATATCTAGGCTAGACAGGCTGTTTCGACCCTAAATTGAACAACTGTGCTTAGTCTGCTCTATATAACGCGTTTACGCAGAGTTACATCACTTGATTAGGCTATTTCTCAAACCAGAAGAAGAATAGCCTAGATAGCCTATATTTATTCTAAATAGACTATATCTACGCTAGATAGGCATTTTAAACCCTAAATTGAACAACTGTGCTTAGTCTGCACTATATAACGCGTTTATGCAGAGTTACATCACTTGACTAGGCTATTTGGCAAACTAACAGAAGAATAGCCTAGATAGCCTATATTTAGGCTAAATAGACTATATCTCGGCTAGATAGGCATTTTAAACCCTAAATTGAACAACTGTGCTTAGTCTGCACTATATAACGCGTTTATGCAGAGTTACATCATTTGACTTGGCTATTTGGCAAACTAAGAGAATATACAGAATAAACTAACAGAAATAGCCTAGATAGCCTATATTTAGGCTAAATAGGCTATATCTAGGCTAAATAGACTATATCTAGGCTAGACAGGCTGTTTCAACCCTAAATTGAACAACTGTGCTTAGTCTGCACTATATAACGCGTTTATGCAGAGTTACATCACTTGACTAGGCTATTTGGCAAACCAACAGAAGAATAGCCTAGATAGCCTATATTTAGGCTAAATAGACTATATCTACGCTAGATAGGCATTTTAAACCCTAAATTGAACAACTGTGCTTAGTCTGTACTATATAACGCGTTTATGCAGAGTTACATCACTTGACTAGGCTATTTGGCAAACTAACAGAAGAATAGCCTATATAGCCTATATTTAGGCTAAATAGACTATATCTCGGCTAGATAGGCATTTTAAACCCTAAATTGAACAACTGTGCTTAGTCTGCACTATATAACGCGTTTATGCAGAGTTACATCATTTGACTTGGCTATTTGGCAAACTAAGAGAATATACAGAATAAACTAACAGAAATAGCCTAGATAGCCTATATTTAGGCTAAATAGGCTATATCTAGGCTAAATAGACTATATCTAGGCTAGACAGGCTGTTTCGACCCTAAATTGAACAACTGTGCTTAGTCTGCTCTATATAACGCGTTTACGCAGAGTTACATCACTTGATTAGGCTATTTCTCAAACCAGAAGAAGAATAGCCTAGATAGCCTATATTTATTCTAAATAGACTATATCTACGCTAGATAGGCATTTTAAACCCTAAATTGAACAACTGTGCTTAGTCTGCACTATATAACGCGTTTATGCAGAGTTACATCATTTGACTTGGCTATTTGGCAAACTAAGAGAATATACAGAATAAACTAACAGAAATAGCCTAGATAGCCTATATTTAGGCTAAATAGGCTATATCTAGGCTAAATAGACTATATCTAGGCTAGACAGGCTGTTTCAACCCTAAATTGAACAACTGTGCTTAGTCTGCACTATATAACGCGTTTATGCAGAGTTACATCACTTGACTAGGCTATTTGGCAAACCAACAGAAGAATAGCCTAGATAGCCTATATTTAGGCTAAATAGACTATATCTACGCTAGATAGGCATTTTAAACCCTAAATTGAACAACTGTGCTTAGTCTGTACTATATAACGCGTTTATGCAGAGTTACATCACTTGACTAGGCTATTTGGCAAACTAACAGAAGAATAGCCTAGATAGCCTATATTTAGGCTAAATAGACTATATCTACGCTAGATAGGCATTTTAAACCCTAAATTGAACAACTGTGCTTAGTCTGCACTATATAACGCGTTTATGCAGAGTTACATCACTTGACTAGGCTATTTGGCAAACCAACAGAAGAATAGCCTAGATAGCCTATATTTAGGCTAAATAGACTATATCTACGCTAGATAGGCATTTTAAACCCTAAATTGAACAACTGTGCTTAGTCTGCACTATATAACGGGTTTATGCAGAGTTACATCATTTGACTTGGCTATTTGGCAAACTAAGAGAATATACAGAATAAACTAACAGAAATAGCCTAGATAGCCTATATTTAGGCTAAATAGACTATATCTAGGCTAGACAGGCTGTTTCAACCCTAAATTGAACAACTGTGCTTAGTCTGCACTATATAACGCGTTTACGCAGAGTTACATCACTTGATTAGACTATTTCTAAACTAGAAGAAGAATAGCCTAGATAGCCTATATTTAGGCTAAATATACTATATCTACGCTAGATAGGCATTTTAAACCCTAAATTGAACAACTGTGCTTAGTCTGCACTATATAACGCGTTTATGCAGAGTTACATCACTTGACTAGGCTATTTGGCAAACTAACAGAAGAATAGCCTAGATAGCCTATATTTAGGCTAAATAGACTATATCTCGGCTAGATAGGCATTTTAAACCCTAAATTGAACAACTGTGCTTAGTCTGCACTATATAACGGGTTTATGCAGAGTTACATCATTTGACTTGGCTATTTGGCAAACTAAGAGAATATACAGAATAAACTAACAGAAATAGCCTAGATAGCCTATATATAGGCTAAATAGACTATATCTAGGCTAAATAGTCTATATCTAGGCTAGACAGGCTGTTTCAACCCTAAATTGAACAACTGTGCTTAGTCTGCTCTATATAACGCGTTTACGCAGAGTTACATCACTTGATTAGGCTATTTCTCAAACTAGAAGAAGAATAGCCTAGATAGCCTATATTTAGGCTAAATAGACTATATCTACGCTAGATAGGCATTTTAAACCCTAAATTGAACAACTGTGCTTAGTCTGCACTATATAACGCGTTTATGCAGAGTTACATCACTTGACTAGGCTATTTGGCAAACTAACAGAAGAATAGCCTATATAGCCTATATTTAGGCTAAATAGACTATATCTCGGCTAGATAGGCATTTTAAACCCTAAATTGAACAACTGTGCTTAGTCTGCACTATATAACGCGTTTATGCAGAGTTACATCATTTGAGTTGGCTATTTGGCAAACTAAGAGAATATACAGAATAAACTAACAGAAATAGCCTAGATAGCCTATATTTAGGCTAAATAGGCTATATCTAGGCTAAATAGACTATATCTAGGCTAGACAGGCTGTTTCAACCCTAAATTGAACAACTGTGCTTAGTCTGCTCTATATAACGCGTTTACGCAGAGTTACATCACTTGATTAGGCTATTTCTCAAACCAGAAGAATAGCCTAGATAGCCTATATTTAGGCTAAATAGACTATATCTACGCTAGATAGGCATTTTAAACCCTAAATTGAACAACTGTGCTTAGTCTGCACTATATAACGCGTTTATGCAGAGTTACATCACTTGACTAGGCTATTTGGCAAACTAACAGAAGAATAGCCTAGATAGCCTATATTTAGGCTAAATAGACTATATCTCGGCTAGATAGGCATTTTAAACCCTAAATTGAACAACTGTGCTTAGTCTGCACTATATAACGCGTTTATGCAGAGTTACATCATTTGACTTGGCTATTTGGCAAACTAAGAGAATATACAGAATAAACTAACAGAAATAGCCTAGATAGCCTATATTTAGGCTAAATAGGCTATATCTAGGCTAAATAGACTATATCTAGGCTAGACAGGCTGTTTCAACCCTAAATTGAACAACTGTGCTTAGTCTGCGCTATATAACGCGTTTACGCAGAGTTACATCACTTGATTAGGCTATTTCTCAAACCAGAAGAAGAATAGCCTAGAAAGCCTATATTTAGGCTAAATAGACTATATCTACGCTAGATAGGCATTTTAAACCCTAAATTGAACAACTGTGCTTAGTCTGCACTATATAACGCGTTTATGCAGAGTTACATCACTTGACTAGGCTATTTGGCAAACTAACAGAAGAATAGCCTAGATAGCCTATATTTAGGCTAAATAGACTATAATTCGGCTAGATAGGCATTTTAAACCCTAAATTGAACAACTGTGCTTAGTCTGCACTATATAACGGGTTTATGCAGAGTTACATCATTTGACTTGGCTATTTGGCAAACTAAGAGAATATACAGAATAAACTAACAGAAATAGCCTAGATAGCCTATATTTAGGCTAAATAGACTATATCTAGGCTAAATAGTCTATATCTAGGCTAGACATGCTGTTTCAACCCTAAATTGAACAACTGTGCTTGGTCTGCTCTATATAACGCGTTTACGCAGAGTTACATCACTTGATTAGGCTATTTGGCAAACTAACAGAAGATAGCCTAGATAGCCTATATTTAGGCTAAATAGACTATATCTCGGCTAGATAGGCATTTTAAACCCTAAATTGAACAACTGTGCTTAGTCTGCACTATATAACGGGTTTATGCAGAGTTACATCATTTGACTTGGCTATTTGGCAAACTAAGAGAATATACAGAATAAACTAACAGAAATAGCCTAGATAGCCTATATTTAGGCTAAATAGACTATATCTAGGCTAAATAGTCTATATCTAGGCTAGACAGGCTGTTTCAACCCTAAATTGAACAACTGTGCTTAGTCTGCTCTATATAACGCGTTTACGCAGAGTTACATCACTTGATTAAGCTATTTCTCAAACTAGAAGAAGAATAGCCTAGATAGCCTATATTTAGGCTAAATAGACTATATCTACGCTAGATAGGCATTTTAAACCCTAAATTGAACAACTGTGCTTAGTCTGCACTATATAACGCGTTTATGCAGAGTTACATCACTTGACTAGGCTATTTGGCAAACTAACAGAAGAATAGCCTAGATAGCCTATATTTAGGCTAAATAGACTATATCTCGGCTAGATAGGCATTTTAAACCCTAAATTGAACAACTGTGCTTAGTCTGCACTATATAACGGGTTTATGCAGAGTTACATCATTTGACTTGGCTATTTGGCAAACTAAGAGAATATACAGAATAAACTAACAGAAATAGCCTAGATAGCCTATATATAGGCTAAATAGACTATATCTAGGCTAAATAGTCTATATCTAGGCTAGACAGGCTGTTTCAACCCTAAATTGAACAACTGTGCTTAGTCTGCTCTATATAACGCGTTTACGCAGAGTTACATCACTTGATTAGGCTATTTCTCAAACTAGAAGAAGAATAGCCTAGATAGCCTATATTTAGGCTAAATAGACTATATCTACGCTAGATAGGCATTTTAAACCCTAAATTGAACAACTGTGCTTAGTCTGCACTATATAACGCGTTTATGCAGAGTTACATCACTTGACTAGGCTATTTGGCAAACTAACAGAAGAATAGCCTATATAGCCTATATTTAGGCTAAATAGACTATATCTCGGCTAGATAGGCATTTTAAACCCTAAATTGAACAACTGTGCTTAGTCTGCACTATATAACGCGTTTATGCAGAGTTACATCATTTGAGTTGGCTATTTGGCAAACTAAGAGAATATACAGAATAAACTAACAGAAATAGCCTAGATAGCCTATATTTAGGCTAAATAGGCTATATCTAGGCTAAATAGACTATATCTAGGCTAGACAGGCTGTTTCAACCCTAAATTGAACAACTGTGCTTAGTCTGCTCTATATAACGCGTTTACGCAGAGTTACATCACTTGATTAGGCTATTTCTCAAACCAGAAGAATAGCCTAGATAGCCTATATTTAGGCTAAATAGACTATATCTACGCTAGATAGGCATTTTAAACCCTAAATTGAACAACTGTGCTTAGTCTGCACTATATAACGCGTTTATGCAGAGTTACATCACTTGACTAGGCTATTTGGCAAACTAACAGAAGAATAGCCTAGATAGCCTATATTTAGGCTAAATAGACTATATCTCGGCTAGATAGGCATTTTAAACCCTAAATTGAACAACTGTGCTTAGTCTGCACTATATAACGCGTTTATGCAGAGTTACATCATTTGACTTGGCTATTTGGCAAACTAAGAGAATATACAGAATAAACTAACAGAAATAGCCTAGATAGCCTATATTTAGGCTAAATAGGCTATATCTAGGCTAAATAGACTATATCTAGGCTAGACAGGCTGTTTCAACCCTAAATTGAACAACTGTGCTTAGTCTGCGCTATATAACGCGTTTACGCAGAGTTACATCACTTGATTAGGCTATTTCTCAAACCAGAAGAAGAATAGCCTAGAAAGCCTATATTTAGGCTAAATAGACTATATCTACGCTAGATAGGCATTTTAAACCCTAAATTGAACAACTGTGCTTAGTCTGCACTATATAACGCGTTTATGCAGAGTTACATCACTTGACTAGGCTATTTGGCAAACTAACAGAAGAATAGCCTAGATAGCCTATATTTAGGCTAAATAGACTATAATTCGGCTAGATAGGCATTTTAAACCCTAAATTGAACAACTGTGCTTAGTCTGCACTATATAACGGGTTTATGCAGAGTTACATCATTTGACTTGGCTATTTGGCAAACTAAGAGAATATACAGAATAAACTAACAGAAATAGCCTAGATAGCCTATATTTAGGCTAAATAGACTATATCTAGGCTAAATAGTCTATATCTAGGCTAGACATGCTGTTTCAACCCTAAATTGAACAACTGTGCTTGGTCTGCTCTATATAACGCGTTTACGCAGAGTTACATCACTTGATTAGGCTATTTGGCAAACTAACAGAAGATAGCCTAGATAGCCTATATTTAGGCTAAATAGACTATATCTCGGCTAGATAGGCATTTTAAACCCTAAATTGAACAACTGTGCTTAGTCTGCACTATATAACGGGTTTATGCAGAGTTACATCATTTGACTTGGCTATTTGGCAAACTAAGAGAATATACAGAATAAACTAACAGAAATAGCCTAGATAGCCTATATTTAGGCTAAATAGACTATATCTAGGCTAAATAGTCTATATCTAGGCTAGACAGGCTGTTTCAACCCTAAATTGAACAACTGTGCTTAGTCTGCTCTATATAACGCGTTTACGCAGAGTTACATCACTTGATTAAGCTATTTCTCAAACTAGAAGAAGAATAGCCTAGATAGCCTATATTTAGGCTAAATAGACTATATCTACGCTAGATAGGCATTTTAAACCCTAAATTGAACAACTGTGCTTAGTCTGCACTATATAACGCGTTTATGCAGAGTTACATCACTTGACTAGGCTATTTGGCAAACTAACAGAAGAATAGCCTAGATAGCCTATATTTAGGCTAAATAGACTATATCTCGGCTAGATAGGCATTTTAAACCCTAAATTGAACAACTGTGCTTAGTCTGCACTATATAACGGGTTTATGCAGAGTTACATCATTTGACTTGGCTATTTGGCAAACTAAGAGAATATACAGAATAAACTAACAGAAATAGCCTAGATAGCCTATATTTAGGCTAAATAGTGTATATCTAGGCTAGACAGGCTGTTTCAACCCTAAATTGAACAACTGTGCTTAGTCTGCTCTATATAACGCGTTTACGCAGAGTTACATCACTTGATTAGGCTATTTCTCAAACTAGAAGAAGAATAGCCTAGATAGCCTATATTTAGGCTAAATAGACTATATCTACGCTAGATAGGCATTTTAAACCCTAAATTGAACAACTGTGCTTAGTCTGCACTATATAACGCGTTTATGCAGAGTTACATCACTTGACTAGGCTATTTGGCAAACTAACAGAAGAATAGCCTATATAGCCTATATTTAGGCTAAATAGACTATATCTCGGCTAGATAGGCATTTTAAACCCTAAATTGAACAACTGTGCTTAGTCTGCACTATATAACGGGTTTATGCAGAGTTACATCATTTGACTTGGCTATTTGGCAAACTAAGAGAATATACAGAATAAACTAACAGAAATAGCCTAGATAGCCTATATCTAGGCTAAATAGTCTATATCTAGGCTAGACAGGCTGTTTCAACCCTAAATTGAACAACTGTGCTTAGTCTGCTCTATATAACGCGTTTACGCAGAGTTACATCACTTGATTAGGCTATTTCTCAAACTAGAAGAAGAATAGCCTAGATAGCCTATATTTAGGCTAAATAGACTATATCTACGCTAGATAGGCATTTTAAACCCTAAATTGAACAACTGTGCTTAGTCTGCACTATATAACGCGTTTATGCAGAGTTACATCACTTGACTAGGCTATTTGGCAAACTAACAGAAGAATAGCCTATATAGCCTATATTTAGGCTAAATAGACTATATCTCGGCTAGATAGGCATTTTAAACCCTAAATTGAACAACTGTGCTTAGTCTGCACTATATAACGCGTTTATGCAGAGTTACATCATTTGACTTGGCTATTTGGCAAACTAAGAGAATATACAGAATAAACTAACAGAAATAGCCTAGATAGCCTATATTTAGGCTAAATAGGCTATATGTAGGCTAAATAGACTATATCTAGGTTAGACAGGCTGTTTCAACCCTAAATTGAACAACTGTGCTTAGTCTGCTCTATATAACGCGTTTACGCAGAGTTACATCACTTGATTAGGCTATTTCTCAAACCAGAAGAAGAATAGCCTAGATAGCCTATATTTAGACTAAATAGACTATATCTACGCTAGATAGGCATTTTAAACCCTAAATTGAACAACTGTGCTTAGTCTGCACTATATAACGCGTTTATGCAGAGTTACATCACTTGCCTAGGCTATTTGGCAAACTAACAGAAGAATAGCCTAGATAGCCTATATTTAGGCTAAATAGACTATATCTCGGCTAGATAGGCATTTTAAACCCTAAATTGAACAACTGTGCTTAGTCTGCACTATATAACGCGTTTATGCAGAGTTACATCATTTGACTTGGCTATTTGGCAAACTAAGAGAATATACAGAATAAACTAACAGAAATAGCCTAGATAGACTATATTTAGGCTAAATAGACTATATCTAGGCTAAATAGACTATATCTAGGCTAGACAGGCTGTTTCAACCCTAAATTGAACAACTGTGCTTAGTCTGCTCTATATAACGCGTTTACGCTGAGTTACATCACTTGATTAGGCTATTTCTCAAACTAGAAGAAGAATAGCCTAGATAGCCTATATTTAGTCTAAATAGACTATATCTACGCTAGATAGGCATTTTAAACCCTAAATTGAACAACTGTGTTTAGTCTGCACTATATAACGCGTTTATGCAGAGTTACATCACTTGACTAGGCTATTTGGCAAACTAACAGAAGAATAGCCTAGATAGCCTATATTTAGGCTAAATAGACTATATCTCGGCTAGATAGGCATTTTAAACCCTAAACTGAACAACTGTGCTTAGTCTGCACTATATAACGCGTTTATGCAGAGTTACATCATTTGACTTGGCTATTTGGCAAACTAAGAGAATATACAGAATAAACTAACAGAAATAGCCTAGATAGCCTATATTTAGGCTAAATAGACTATATCTAGGCTAAATAGACTATATCTAGGCTAGACAGGCTGTTTCAACCCTAAATTGAACAACTGTGCTTAGTCTGCTCTATATAACGCGTTTACGCCGAGTTACATCACTTGATTAGGCTATTTCTCAAACTAGAAGAAGAATAGCCTAGATAGCCTATATTTAGTCTAAACAGACTATATCTACGCTAGATAGGCATTTTAAACCCTAAATTGAACAACTGTGCTTAGTCTGCACTATATAACGCGTTTATGCAGAGTTACATCACTTGACTAGGCTATTTGGCAAACTAACAGAAGAATAGCCTAGATAGCCTATATTTAGGCTAAATAGACTGTATCTCGGCTAGATAGGCATTTTAAAGCCTAAATTGAACAACTGTGCTTAGTCTGCACTATATAACGCGTTTATGCAGAGTTACATCATTTGACTTGGCTATTTGGCAAACTAAGAGAATATACAGAATAAACTAACAGAAATAGCCTAGATAGACTATATTTAGGCTAAATAGACTATATCTAGGCTAAATAGACTATATCTAGGCTAGACAGGCTGTTTCAACCCTAAATTGAACAACTGTGCTTAGTCTGCTCTATATAACGCGTTTACGCTGAGTTACATCACTTGATTAGGCTATTTCTCAAACTAGAAGAAGAATAGCCTAGATAGCTAGATATTTAGTCTAAATAGACTATATCTACGCTAGATAGGCATTTTAAACCCTAAATTGAACAACTGTGTTTAGTCTGCACTATATAACGCGTTTATGCAGAGTTACATCACTTGACTAGGCTATTTGGCAAACTAACAGAAGAATAGCCTAGATAGCCTATATTTAGGCTAAATAGACTATATCTCGGCTAGATAGGCATTTTAAACCCTAAATTGAACAACTGTGCTTAGTCTGCACTATATAACGGGTTTATGCAGAGTTACATCATTTGACTTGGCTATTTGGCAAACTAAGAGAATATACAGAATAAACTAACAGAAATAGCCTAGATAGCCTATATTTAGGCTAAATAGTCTATATCTAGGCTAGACAGGCTGTTTCAACCCTAAATTGAACAACTGTGCTTAGTCTGCTCTATATAACGCGTTTACGCAGAGTTACATCACTTGATTAGGCTATTTCTCAAACTAGAAGAAGAATAGCCTAGATAGCCTATATTTAGGCTAAATAGACTATATCTACGCTAGATAGGCATTTTAAACCCTAAATTGAACAACTGTGCTTAGTCTGCACTATATAACGCGTTTATGCAGAGTTACATCACTTGACTAGGCTATTTGGCAAACTAACAGAAGAATAGCCTATATAGCCTATATTTAGGCTAAATAGACTATATCTCGGCTAGATAGGCATTTTAAACCCTAAATTGAACAACTGTGCTTAGTCTGCACTATATAACGGGTTTATGCAGAGTTACATCATTTGACTTGGCTATTTGGCAAACTAAGAGAATATACAGAATAAACTAACAGAAATAGCCTAGATAGCCTATATCTAGGCTAAATAGTCTATATCTAGGCTAGACAGGCTGTTTCAACCCTAAATTGAACAACTGTGCTTAGTCTGCTCTATGTAACGCGTTTACGCAGAGTTACATCACTTGATTAGGCTATTTCTCAAACTAGAAGAAGAATAGCCTAGATAGCCTATATTTAGGCTAAATAGACTATATCTACGCTAGATAGGCATTTTAAACCCTAAATTGAACAACTGTGCTTAGTCTGCACTATATAACGCGTTTATGCAGAGTTACATCACTTGACTAGGCTATTTGGCAAACTAACAGAAGAATAGCCTATATAGCCTATATTTAGGCTAAATAGACTATATCTCGGCTAGATAGGCATTTTAAACCCTAAATTGAACAACTGTGCTTAGTCTGCACTATATAACGCGTTTATGCAGAGTTACATCATTTGACTTGGCTATTTGGCAAACTAAGAGAATATACAGAATAAACTAACAGAAATAGCCTAGATAGACTATATTTAGGCTAAATAGACTATATCTAGGCTAAATAGACTATATCTAGGCTAGACAGGCTGTTTCAACCCTAAATTGAACAACTGTGCTTAGTCTGCTCTATATAACGCGTTTACGCTGAGTTACATCACTTGATTAGGCTATTTCTCAAACTAGAAGAAGAATAGCCTAGATAGCCTATATTTAGTCTAAATAGACTATATCTACGCTAGATAGGCATTTTAAACCCTAAATTGAACAACTGTGTTTAGTCTGCACTATATAACGCGTTTATGCAGAGTTACATCACTTGACTAGGCTATTTGGCAAACTAACAGAAGAATAGCCTAGATAGCCTATATTTAGGCTAAATAGACTATATCTCGGCTAGATAGGCATTTTAAACCCTAAACTGAACAACTGTGCTTAGTCTGCACTATATAACGCGTTTATGCAGAGTTACATCATTTGACTTGGCTATTTGGCAAACTAAGAGAATATACAGAATAAACTAACAGAAATAGCCTAGATAGCCTATATTTAGGCTAAATAGACTATATCTAGGCTAAATAGACTATATCTAGGCTAGACAGGCTGTTTCAACCCTAAATTGAACAACTGTGCTTAGTCTGCTCTATATAACGCGTTTACGCCGAGTTACATCACTTGATTAGGCTATTTCTCAAACTAGAAGAAGAATAGCCTAGATAGCCTATATTTAGTCTAAACAGACTATATCTACGCTAGATAGGCATTTTAAACCCTAAATTGAACAACTGTGCTTAGTCTGCACTATATAACGCGTTTATGCAGAGTTACATCACTTGACTAGGCTATTTGGCAAACTAACAGAAGAATAGCCTATATAGCCTATATTTAGGCTAAATAGACTATATCTCGGCTAGATAGGCATTTTAAACCCTAAATTGAACAACTGTGCTTAGTCTGCACTATATAACGCGTTTATGCAGAGTTACATCATTTGACTTGGCTATTTGGCAAACTAAGAGAATATACAGAATAAACTAACAGAAATAGCCTAGATAGCCTATATCTAGGCTAAATAGTCTATATCTAGGCTAGACAGGCTGTTTCAACCCTAAATTGAACAACTGTGCTTAGTCTGCTCTATATAACGCGTTTACGCAGAGTTACATCACTTGATTAGGCTATTTCTCAAACTAGAAGAAGAATAGCCTAGATAGCCTATATTTAGGCTAAATAGACTATATCTACGCTAGATAGGCATTTTAAACCTAAATTGAACAACTGTGCTTAGGTCTGCACTATATAACGCGTTTATGCAGAGTTACATCACTTGACTAGGCTATTGGCAAACTAACAGAAGAATAGCCTATATAGCCTATATTTAGGCTAAATAGACTATATCTCGGCTAGATAGGCATTTTAAACCCTAAATTGAACAACTGTGCTTAGTCTGCACTATATAACGCGTTTATGCAGAGTTACATCATTTGACTTGGCTATTTGGCAAACTAAGAGAATATACAGAATAAACTAACAGAAAATAGCCTAGATAGCCTATATTTAGGCTAAATAGGCTATATGTAGGCTAAATAGACTATATCTAGGTTAGACAGGCTGTTTCAACCCTAAATTGAACAACTGTGCTTAGTCCTGCTCTATATAACGCGTTTACGCAGAGTTACATCACTTGATTAGGCTATTTCTCAAACCAGAAGAAGAATAGCCTAGATAGCCTATATTTAGGCTAAATAGACTATATCTACGCTAGATAGGCATTTTAAACCCTAAATTGAACAACTGTGCTTAGTCTGCACTATATAACGCGTTTATGCAGAGTTACATCACTTGCCTAGGCTATTTGGCAAACTAACAGAAGAATAGCCTAGATAGCCTATATTTAGGCTAAATAGACTATATCTCGGCTAGATAGGCATTTTAACCCTAAATTGGAACAACTGTGCTTAGTCTGCACTATATAACGCGTTTATGCAGAGTTACATCATTTGACTTGGCTATTTGGAAACTAAGAGAATATACAGAATAAACTAACAGAAATAGCCTAGATAGACTATATTTAGGCTAAATAGACTATATCTAGGCTAAATAGACTATATCTAGGCTAGACAGGCTGTTTCAACCCTAAATTGAACAACTGTGCTTAGTCTGCTCATATAACGCGTTTACGCTGAGTTACACACTTGATTAGGCTATTTCTCAAACTAGAAGAAGAATAGCCTAGATAGCCTATATTTAGTCTAAATAGACTATATCTACGCTAGATAGGCATTTTAAACCCTAAATTGAACAACTGTGTTTAGTCTGCACTATATAACGCGTTTATGCAGAGTTACCATCACTTGACTAGGCTATTTGGCAACTAACAGAAGAATAGCCTAGATAGCCTATATTTAGGCTAAATAGACTATATCTCGGCTAGATAGGCATTTTAAACCCTAAACTGAACAACTGTGCTTAGTCTGCACTATATACGCGTTTATGCAGAGTTACATCATTTGACTTGGCTATTTGGCAAACTAAGAGAATATACAGAATAAACTAACAGAAATAGCCTAGATAGCCTATATTTAGGCTAAATAGACTATATCTAGGCTAAATAGACTATATCTAGGCTAGACAGGCTGTTTCAACCCTAAATTGAACAACTGTCTTAGTCTGCTCTATATAACGCGTTTACGCCGAGTTACATCACTTGATTAGGCTATTTCTCAAACTAGAAGAAGAATAGCCTAGATAGCCTATATTTAGTCTAAACAGACTATATCTACGCTAGATAGGCATTTTAAACCCTAAATTGAACAACTGTGCTTAGTCTGCACTATATAACGCGTTTATGCAGAGTTACATCACTTGACTAGGCTATTTGGCAAACTAACAGAAGAATAGCCTAGATAGCCTATATTTAGGCTAAATAGACTATATCTCGGCTAGATAGGCATTTTAAACCCTAAATTGAACAACTGTGCTTAGTCTGCACTATATAACGCGTTTATGCAGAGTTACATCATTTGACTTGGCTATTTGGCAAACTAAGAGAATATACAGAATAAACTAACAGAAATAGCCTAGATAGACTATATTTAGGCTAAATAGACTATATCTAGGCTAAATAGACTATATCTAGGCTAGACAGGCTGTTTCAACCCTAAATTGAACAACTGTGCTTAGTCTGCTCTATATAACGCGTTTACGCTGAGTTACATCACTTGATTAGGCTATTTCTCAAACTAGAAGAAGAATAGCCTAGATAGCTAGATATTTAGTCTAAATAGACTATATCTACGCTAGATAGGCATTTTAAACCCTAAATTGAACAACTGTGTTTAGTCTGCACTATATAACGCGTTTATGCAGAGTTACATCACTTGACTAGGCTATTTGGCAAACTAACAGAAGAATAGCCTAGATAGCCTATATTTAGGCTAAATAGACTATATCTCGGCTAGATAGGCATTTTAAACCCTAAATTGAACAACTGTGCTTAGTCTGCACTATATAACGCGTTTATGCAGAGTTACATCATTTGACTTGGCTATTTGGCAAACTAAGAGAATATACAGAATAAACTAACAGAAATAGCCTAGATAGCCTATATTTAGGGCTAAATAGACTATATCTAGGCTAAATAGACTATATCTAGGCTAGACAGGCTGTTTCAACCCTAAATTGAACAACTGTGCTTAGTCTGCTCTATATAACGCGTTTACGCCGAGTTACATCACTTGATTAGGCTATTTCTCAAACTAGAAGAAGAATAGCCTAGATAGCCTATATTTAGTCTAAATAGACTATATCTACGCTAGATAGGCATTTTAAACCCTAAATTGAACAACTGTGCTTAGTCTGCACTATATAACGCGTTTATGCAGAGTTACATCACTTGACTAGGCTATTTGGCAAACTAACAGAAGAATAGCCTAGATAGCCTATATCTAGGCTAAATAGTCTATATCTAGGCTAGACAGGCTGTTTCAACCCTAAATTGAACAACTGTGCTTAGTCTGCTCTATATAACGCGTTTACGCAGAGTTACATCACTTGATTAGGCTATTTCTCAAACTAGAAGAAGATTAGCCTAGATAGCCTATATTTAGGCTAAATAGACTATATCTACGCCAGATAGGCATTTTAAACCCTAAATTGAACAACTGTGCTTAGTCTACACTATATAACGCGTTTATGCAGAGTTACATCACATGACTAGGCTATTTCTCAAACTAGAAGAAGAATAGCCTAGATAGCCTATATTTACGCTAAATAGACTATATCTAGGCTAAATATACTATATCTAGGCTAGAAAGGCATTTTAAACCCTAAATTGAACAACTGTGCTTAGTCTGCACTATATAACGCGTTTATGCAGAGTTACAGCACTTGACTAGGCTATTTGGCAAACTAACAGAAGAATAGCCTAGATAGACTATATCTAGGCTAAATAGACTATATCTAGGCTAGATAGGCATTTTAAACCCTAAATTGAACAACTGTGCTTAGTCTGCACTATATAACGTGTTTATGCAGAGTTACATCATTTGACTAGGCTATTTGGCAAACTAAGAGAATATACAGAATAAACTAACAGAAATAGCCTAGATAGCCTATATTTAGGCTAAATAGACTATATCTAGGCTAAATAGACTATATCTAGGCTATACAGGCTGTTTCAACCCAAAATTGAACAACTGTGCTTAGTCTGGTCTATATAACGCGTTTACGCAGAGTTACATCACTTGATTAGGCTATTTCTCAAACTAGAAGAAGAATAGCCTAGATAGCCTATATTTAGGCTAAATAGACTATATCTACGCTAGATAGGCATTTTAAACCCTAAATTGAACAACTGTGCTTAGTCTGCACTAAATAACGCGTTTACGCAGAGTTACATCACTTGATTAGGCTATTTCTCAAACTAGAAGAAGAATAGCCTAGATAGCCTATATTTAGGCTAAATAGACTATATCTAGGCTAAATAGACTATATCTACGCTAGATAGGCATTTTAAACCCTAAATTGAACAACTGTGCTTAGTCTGCACTATATAACGCGTTTATGCAGAGTTACATCACTTGACTAGGCTATTTGGCAAACTAACAGAAGAATAGCCTAGATAGCCTATATTTAGGCTAAATAGACTATATCTCGGCTAGATAGGCATTTTAAACCCCAAATTGAACAACTGTGCTTAGTCTCCACTATATAACGCGTTTATGCAGAGTTACATCACTTGATTAGGCTATTTCTCAAACTAGAAGAAGAATAGCCTAGATAGCCTATATTTAGGCTAAATAGACTATATCTACGCTAGATAGGCAGTTTAAACTCTAATTTGAACAACTGTGCTTAGTCTGCACTATATAACGCGTTTATGCAGAGTTACATCACTTGACTAGGCTCTTTGGCAAACTAACAGAAGAATAGCCTAGATAGCCTATATTTAGGCTAAATAGACTATATCTCGGCTAGATAGGCATTTTAAACCCTAAATTGAACAACTGTGCTTAGTCTGCACTATATAACGCGTTTATGCAGAGTTACATCATTTGACTTGGCTATTTGGCAAACTAAGAGAATATACAGAATAAACTAACAGAAATAGCCTAGACAGCCTATATTTAGGCTAAGTAGACTATATCTAGGCTAAATAGACTATATCTAGGCTAGACAGGCTGTTTCAACCCTAAATTGAACAACTGTGCTTAGTCTGGTCTATATAACGCGTTTACGCAGAGTTACATCACTTGATTAGGCTATTTCTCAAACTAGAAGAAGAATAGCCTAGATAGCCTATATTTAGGCTAAATAGACTATATCTACGCTAGATAGGCATTTTAAACCCTAAATTGAACAACTGTGCTTAGTCTGCACTAAATAACGCGTTTATGCAGAGTTACATCACTTGACTAGGCTATTTCTCAAACTAGAAGAAGAATAGCCTAGATAGCCTATATTTAGGCTAAATAGACTATATCTACGCTAGATAGGCATTTTAAACTCTAAATTGAACAACTGTGCTTAGTCTGCACTATATAATGCATTTATGCAGAGTTACATCACTTGACTAGGCTATTTGGCAAACTAACAGAAGAATAGCCTAGATAGCCTATATTTAGGCTAAATAGACTATATCTCGGCTAGATAGGCATTTTAAACCCTAAATTGAACAACTGTGCTTAGTCTGCACTATATAACGCGTTTATGCAGAGTTACATCATTTGACTTGGCTATTTGGCAAACTAAGAGAATATACAGAATAAACTAACAGAAATAGCCTAGATAGCCTATATTTAGGCTAAATAGACTATATCTAGGCTAAATAGTCTATATCTAGGCTAGACAGGCTGTTTCAACCCTAAATTGAACAACTGTGCTTAGTCTGCTCTATATAACGCGTTTACGCAGAGTTACATCACTTGATTAGGCTATTTCTCAAACTAGATGAAGAATAGCCAAGATAGCCTATATTTAGGCTAAATAGACTATATCTACGCTAGATAGGCATTTTAAACCCTAAATTGAACAACTGTGCTTAGTCTGCACTATATAACGCGTTTATGCAGAGTTACATCACTTGACTAGGCTATTTGGCAAACTAACAGAAGAATAGCCTAGATAGCCTATATTTAGGCTAAATAGACTATATCTCGGCTAGATAGGCATTTTAAACCCCAAATTGAACAACTGTGCTTAGTCTCCACTATATAACGCGTTTATGCAGAGTTACATCACTTGATTAGGCTATTTCTCAAACTAGAAGAAGAATAGCCTAGATAGCCTATATTTAGGCTAAATAGACTATATCTACGCTAGATAGGCAGTTTAAACTCTAATTTGAACAACTGTGCTTAGTCTGCACTATATAACGCGTTTATGCAGAGTTACATCACTTGACTAGGCTCTTTGGCAAACTAACAGAAGAATAGCCTAGATAGCCTATATTTAGGCTAAATAGACTATATCTCGGCTAGATAGGCATTTTAAACCCTAAATTGAACAACTGTGCTTAGTCTGCACTATATAACGCGTTTATGCAGAGTTACATCATTTGACTTGGCTATTTGGCAAACTAAGAGAATATACAGAATAAACTAACAGAAATAGCCTAGACAGCCTATATTTAGGGTAAGTAGACTATATCTAGGCTAAATAGACTATATCTAGGCTAGACAGGCTGTTTCAACCCTAAATTGAACAACTGTGCTTAGTCTGGTCTATATAACTTGTTTACGCAGAGTTACATCACTTGATTAGGCTATTTCTCAAACTAGAAGAAGAATAGCCTAGATAGCCTATATTTAGGCTAAATAGACTATATCTACGCTAGATAGGCATTTTAAACCCTAAATTGAACAACTGTGCTTAGTCTGCACTAAATAACGCGTTTATGCAGAGTTACATCACTTGACTAGGCTATTTCTCAAACTAGAAGAAGAATAGCCTAGATAGCCTATATTTAGGCTAAATAGACTATATCTACGCTAGATAGGCATTTTAAACTCTAAATTGAACAACTGTGCTTAGTCTGCACTAGATAATGCATTTATGCAGAGTTACATCACTTGACTAGGCTATTTGGCAAACTAACAGAAGAATAGCCTAGATAGCCTATATTTAGGCTAAATAGACTATATCTCGGCTAGATAGGCATTTTAAACCCTAAATTGAACAACTGTGCTTAGTCTGCACTATATAACGCGTTTATGCAGAGTTACATCATTTGACTTGGCTATTTGGCAAACTAAGAGAATATACAGAATAAACTAACAGAAATAGCCTAGATAGCCTATATTTAGGCTAAATAGACTATATCTAGGCTAAATAGTCTATATCTAGGCTAGACAGGCTGTTTCAACCCTAAATTGAACAACTGTGCTTAGTCTGCTCTATATAACGCGTTTACGCAGAGTTACATCACTTGATTAGGCTATTTCTCAAACTAGATGAAGAATAGCCAAGATAGCCTATATTTAGGCTAAATAGACTATATCTACGCTAGATAGGCATTTTAAACCCTAAATTGAAACACTGTGCTTAGTCTGCACTATATAACGCGTTTATGCAGAGTTACATCACTTGACTAGGCTATTTGGCAAACTAACAGAAGAATAGCCTAGATAGCCTATATTTAGGCTAAATAGACTATATCTCGGCTAGATAGGCATTTTAAAACCCAAATTGAACAACTGTGCTTAGTCTGCACTATATAACGCGTTTATGCAGAGTTACATCACTTGACTAGGCTATTTGGCAAACTAACAGAAGAATAGCCTAGATAGCCTATATCTAGGCTAAATAGTCTATATCTAGGCTAGACAGGCTGTTTCAACCCTAAATTGAACAACTGTGCTTAGTCTGCTCTATATAACGCGTTTACGCAGAGTTACATCACTTGATTAGGCTATTTCTCAAACTAGAATAAGAATAGCCTAGATAGCCTATATTTAGGCTAAATAGACTATATCTACGCTAGATAGGCATTTTAAACCCTAACTTGAACAACTGTGCTTAGTCTACACTATATAACGCGTTTATGCAGAGTTACATCACTTGACTAGGCTATTTCTCAAACTAGAAGAAGAATAGCCTAGATAGCCTATATTTACGCTAAATAGACTATATCTAGGCTAAATAGACTTTATCTAGGCTAGAAAGGCATTTCAAACCCTAACTTGAACAACTGTGCTTAGTCTGCACTATATAACGCGTTTATGCAGAGTTACAGCACTTGACTAGGCTATTTGGCAAACTAACAGAAGAATAGCCTAGATAGACTATATCTAGGCTAAATAGACTATATCTAGGCTAGATAGGCATTTTAAACCCTAAATTGAACAACTGTGCTTAGTCTGCACTATATAACGTGTTTATGCAGAGTTACATCATTTGACTAGGCTATTTGGCAAACTAACAGAAGAATAGCCTAGATAGCCTATATTTAGGCTAAATAGACTATATCTCGGCTAGATAGGCATTTTAAACCCTAAATTGAACAACTGTGCTTAGTCTGCACTATATAACGCGTTTATGCAGAGTTACATCACTTGACTAGGCTATTTCTCAAACTAGAAGAAGAATAGCCTATATAGCCTATATTTAGGCTAAATAGACTATATCTAGGCTAAATAGACTATATCTAGGCTAGAAAGGCTGTTTCAACCCTAAATTGAACAACTGTGCTTAGTCTGGTCTATATAACGCGTTTACGCAGAGTTACATCACTTGATTAGGCTATTTCTCAAACTAGAAGAAGAATAGCCTAGATAGCCTATATTTAGGCTAAATAGACTATATCTACGCTAGATAGGCATTTTAAACCCTAAATTGAACAACTGTGCTTAGTCTGCACTAAATAACGCGTTTACGCAGAGTTACATCACTTGATTAGGCTATTTCTCAAACTAGAAGAAGAATAGCCTAGATAGCCTATATTTAGGCTAAATAGACTATATCTAGGCTAAATAGACTATATTTACGCTAGATAGGCATTTTAAACCCTAAATTGAACAACTGTGCTTAGTCTACACTATATAACGCGTTTATGCAGAGTTACATCACTTGACTAGGCTATTTCTCAAACTAGAAGAAGAATAGCCTAGATAGCCTATATTTACGCTAAATAGACTATATCTAGGCTAAATAGACTATATCTAGGCTAGAAAGGCATTTTAAACTTTAAATTGAACAACTGTGCTTAGTCTGCACTATATAACGCGTTTATGCAGAGTTACAGCACTTGACTAGGCTATTTGGCAAACTAACAGAAGAATAGCCTAGATAGACTATATCTAGGCTAAATAGACTATATCTAGGCTAGATAGGCATTTTAAACCCTAAATTGAACAACTGTGCTTAGTCTGCACTATATAACACGTTTATGCAGAGTTACATCACTTGACTAGGCTATTTGGCAAACTAACAGAAGAATAGCCTAGATAGCCTATATTTAGGCTAAATAGACTATATCTCGGCTAGATAGGCATTTTAAACCCTAAATGGAACAACTGTGCTTAGTCTGCACTATATAACGCGTTTATGCAGAGTTACATCATTTGACTAGTCTATTTGGCAAACTAAGAGAATATACAGAATAAACTAACAGAAATAGCCTAGATAGCCTATATTTAGGCTAAATAGACTACATCTAGGCTAAATAGACTATATCTAGGCTAGACAGGCTGTTTCAACCCTAAATTGAACAACTGTGCTTAGTCTGCTCTATATAACGCGTTTACGCAGAGTTACATCACTTGATTAGGCTATTTCTCAAACTAGAAGAAGAATAGCCTAGATAGCCTATATTTAGGCTAAATAGACTATATTTAGGCTAAATAGACTATATCTACGCTAGATAGGCATTTTAAACCCTAAATTGAACAACTGTGCTTAGTCTGCACTATATAACGCGTTTTTGCAGAGTTACATCACTTGACTAGGCTATTTGGCAAACTAACAGAAGAATAGCCTAGATAGCCTATATTTAGGCTAAATAGACTATATCTCGGCTAGATAGGCATTTTAAACCCTAAATTGAACAACTGTGCTTAGTCTGCACTATATAACGCGTTTATGCAGAGTTACATCATTTGACTTGGCTATTTGGCAAACTAAGAGAATATACAGAATAAACTAACAGAAATAGCCTAGATAGACTATATTTAGGCTAAATAGACTATATCTAGGCTAAATAGACTATATCTAGGCTAGACAGGCTGTTTCAACCCTAAATTGAACAACTGTGCTTAGTCTGCTCTATATAACGCGATTACGCTGAGTTACATCACTTGATTAGGCTATTTCTCAAACTAGAAGAAGAATAGCCTAGATAGCCTATATTTAGTCTAAATAGACTATATCTACGCTAGATAGGCATTTTAAACCCTAAATTGAACAACTGTGCTTAGTCTGCACTATATAACGCGTTTATGCAGAGTTACATCATTTGACTTGGCTATTTGGCAAACTAAGAGAATATACAGAATAAACTAACAGAAATAGCCTAGATAGCCTATATTTAGGCTAAATAGACTATATCTAGGCTAAATAGACTATATCTAGGCTAGACAGGCTGTTTCAACCCTAAATTGAACAACTGTGCTTAGTCTGCTCTATATAACGCGTTTACGCCGAGTTACATCACTTGATTAGGCTATTTCTCAAACTAGAAGAAGAATAGCCTAGATAGCCTATATTTAGTCTAAATAGACTATATCTACGCTAGATAGGCATTTTAAACCCTAAATTGAACAACTGTGCTTAGTCTGCACTATATAACGCGTTTATGCAGAGTTACATCACTTGACTAGGCTATTTGGCAAACTAACAGAAGAATAGCCTAGATAGCCTATATTTAGGCTAAATAGACTATATCTCGGCTAGATAGGCATTTTAAAACCCAAATTGAACAACTGTGCTTAGTCTGCACTATATAACGCGTTTATGCAGAGTTACATCACTTGACTAGGCTATTTGGCAAACTAACAGAAGAATAGCCTAGATAGCCTATATCTAGGCTAAATAGTCTATATCTAGGCTAGACAGGCTGTTTCAACCCTAAATTGAACAACTGTGCTTAGTCTGCTCTATATAACGCGTTTACGCAGAGTTACATCACTTGATTAGGCTATTTCTCAAACTAGAATAAGAATAGCCTAGATAGCCTATATTTAGGCTAAATAGACTATATCTACGCTAGATAGGCATTTTAAACCCTAACTTGAACAACTGTGCTTAGTCTACACTATATAACGCGTTTATGCAGAGTTACATCACTTGACTAGGCTATTTCTCAAACTAGAAGAAGAATAGCCTAGATAGCCTATATTTACGCTAAATAGACTATATCTAGGCTAAATAGACTTTATCTAGGCTAGAAAGGCATTTCAAACCCTAACTTGAACAACTGTGCTTAGTCTGCACTATATAACGCGTTTATGCAGAGTTACAGCACTTGACTAGGCTATTTGGCAAACTAACAGAAGAATAGCCTAGATAGACTATATCTAGGCTAAATAGACTATATCTAGGCTAGATAGGCATTTTAAACCCTAAATTGAACAACTGTGCTTAGTCTGCACTATATAACGTGTTTATGCAGAGTTACATCATTTGACTAGGCTATTTGGCAAACTAACAGAAGAATAGCCTAGATAGCCTATATTTAGGCTAAATAGACTATATCTCGGCTAGATAGGCATTTTAAACCCTAAATTGAACAACTGTGCTTAGTCTGCACTATATAACGCGTTTATGCAGAGTTACATCACTTGACTAGGCTATTTCTCAAACTAGAAGAAGAATAGCCTATATAGCCTATATTTAGGCTAAATAGACTATATCTAGGCTAAATAGACTATATCTAGGCTAGAAAGGCTGTTTCAACCCTAAATTGAACAACTGTGCTTAGTCTGGTCTATATAACGCGTTTACGCAGAGTTACATCACTTGATTAGGCTATTTCTCAAACTAGAAGAAGAATAGCCTAGATGGCCTATATTTAGGCTAAATAGACTATATCTACGCTAGATAGGCATTTTAAACCCTAAATTGAACAACTGTGCTTAGTCTGCACTAAATAACGCGTTTACGCAGAGTTACATCACTTGATTAGGCTATTTCTCAAACTAGAAGAAGAATAGCCTAGATAGCCTATATTTAGGCTAAATAGACTATATCTAGGCTAAATAGACTATATTTACGCTAGATAGGCATTTTAAACCCTAAATTGAACAACTGTGCTTAGTCTACACTATATAACGCGTTTATGCAGAGTTACATCACTTGACTAGGCTATTTCTCAAACTAGAAGAAGAATAGCCTAGATAGCCTATATTTACGCTAAATAGACTATATCTAGGCTAAATAGACTATATCTAGGCTAGAAAGGCATTTTAAACTTTAAATTGAACAACTGTGCTTAGTCTGCACTATATAACGCGTTTATGCAGAGTTACAGCACTTGACTAGGCTATTTGGCAAACTAACAGAAGAATAGCCTAGATAGACTATATCTAGGCTAAATAGACTATATCTAGGCTAGATAGGCATTTTAAACCCTAAATTGAACAACTGTGCTTAGTCTGCACTATATAACACGTTTATGCAGAGTTACATCACTTGACTAGGCTATTTGGCAAACTAACAGAAGAATAGCCTAGATAGCCTATATTTAGGCTAAATAGACTATATCTCGGCTAGATAGGCATTTTAAACCCTAAATGGAACAACTGTGCTTAGTCTGCACTATATAACGCGTTTATGCAGAGTTACATCATTTGACTAGTCTATTTGGCAAACTAAGAGAATATACAGAATAAACTAACAGAAATAGCCTAGATAGCCTATATTTAGGCTAAATAGACTACATCTAGGCTAAATAGACTATATCTAGGCTAGACAGGCTGTTTCAACCCTAAATTGAACAACTGTGCTTAGTCTGCTCTATATAACGCGTTTACGCAGAGTTACATCACTTGATTAGGCTATTTCTCAAACTAGAAGAAGAATAGCCTAGATAGCCTATATTTAGGCTAAATAGACTATATTTAGGCTAAATAGACTATATCTACGCTAGATAGGCATTTTAAACCCTAAATTGAACAACTGTGCTTAGTCTGCACTATATAACGCGTTTTTGCAGAGTTACATCACTTGACTAGGCTATTTGGCAAACTAACAGAAGAATAGCCTAGATAGCCTATATTTAGGCTAAATAGACTATATCTCGGCTAGATAGGCATTTTAAACCCTAAATTGAACAACTGTGCTTAGTCTGCACTATATAACGCGTTTATGCAGAGTTACATCATTTGACTTGGCTATTTGGCAAACTAAGAGAATATACAGAATAAACTAACAGAAATAGCCTAGATAGACTATATTTAGGCTAAATAGACTATATCTAGGCTAAATAGACTATATCTAGGCTAGACAGGCTGTTTCAACCCTAAATTGAACAACTGTGCTTAGTCTGCTCTATATAACGCGATTACGCTGAGTTACATCACTTGATTAGGCTATTTCTCAAACTAGAAGAAGAATAGCCTAGATAGCCTATATTTAGTCTAAATAGACTATATCTACGCTAGATAGGCATTTTAAACCCTAAATTGAACAACTGTGCTTAGTCTGCACTATATAACGCGTTTATGCAGAGTTACATCATTTGACTTGGCTATTTGGCAAACTAAGAGAATATACAGAATAAACTAACAGAAATAGCCTAGATAGCCTATATTTAGGCTAAATAGACTATATCTAGGCTAAATAGACTATATCTAGGCTAGACAGGCTGTTTCAACCCTAAATTGAACAACTGTGCTTAGTCTGCTCTATATAACGCGTTTACGCCGAGTTACATCACTTGATTAGGCTATTTCTCAAACTAGAAGAAGAATAGCCTAGATAGCCTATATTTAGTCTAAATAGACTATATCTACGCTAGATAGGCATTTTAAACCCTAAATTGAACAACTGTGCTTAGTCTGCACTATATAACGCGTTTATGCAGAGTTACATCACTTGACTAGGCTATTTGGCAAACTAACAGAAGAATAGCCTAGATAGCCTATATTTAGGCTAAATAGACTATATCTCGGCTAGATAGGCATTTTAAAACCCAAATTGAACAACTGTGCTTAGTCTGCACTATATAACGCGTTTATACAGAGTTACATCACTTGACTAGGCTATTTGGCAAACTAACAGAAGAATAGCCTAGATAGCCTATATCTAGGCTAAAAAATCTATATCTAGGCTAGACAGGCTGTTTCAACCCTAAATTGAACAACTGTGCTTAGTCTGCTCTATATAACGCGTTTACGCAGAGTTACATCACTTGATTAGGCTATTTGGCAAACTAACAGAAGAATAGCCTAGATAGCCTATATTTAGGCTAAATAGACTATATCTCGGCTAGATAGGCATTTTAAACCCCAAATTGAACAACTGTGCTTAGTCTCCACTATATAACGCGTTTATGCAGAGTTACATCACTTGATTAGGCTATTTCTCAAACTAGAAGAAGAATAGCCTAGATAGCCTATATTTAGGCTAAATAGACTATATCTACGCTAGATAGGCAGTTTAAACTCTAATTTGAACAACTGTGCTTAGTCTGCACTATATAACGCGTTTATGCAGAGTTACATCACTTGACTAGGCTCTTTGGCAAACTAACAGAAGAATAGCTTAGATAGCCTATATTTAGGCTAAATAGACTATATCTCGGCTAGATAGGCATTTTAAACCCTAAATTGAACAACTGTGCTTAGTCTGCACTATATAACGCGTTTATGCAGAGTTACATCATTTGACTTGGCTATTTGGCAAACTAAGAGAATATACAGAATAAACAAACAGAAATAGCCTAGACAGCCTATATTTAGGCTAAGTAGACTATATCTAGGCTAAATAGACTATATCTAGGCTAGACAGGCTGTTTCAACCCTAAATTGAACAACTGTGCTTAGTCTGGTCTATATAACGCGTTTACGCAGAGTTACATCACTTGATTAGGCTATTTCTCAAACTAGAAGAAGAATAGCCTAGATAGCCTATATTTAGGCTAAATAGACTATATCTACGCTAGATAGGCATTTTAAACCCTAAATTGAACAACTGTGCTTAGTCTGCACTAAATAACGCGTTTATGCAGAGTTACATCACTTGACTAGGCTATTTCTCAAACTAGAAGAAGAATAGCCTAGATAGCCTATATTTAGGCTAAATAGACTATATCTACGCTAGATAGGCATTTTAAACTCTAAATTGAACAACTGTGCTTAGTCTGCACTATATAATGCATTTATGCAGAGTTACATCACTTGACTAGGCTATTTGGCAAACTAACAGAAGAATAGCCTAGATAGCCTATATTTAGGCTAAATAGACTATATCTCGGCTAGATAGGCATTTTAAACCCTAAATTGAACAACTGTGCTTAGTCTGCACTATATAACGCGTTTATGCAGAGTTACATCATTTGACTTGGCTATTTGGCAAACTAAGAGAATATACAGAATAAACTAACAGAAATAGACTAGATAGCCTATATTTAGGCTAAATAGACTATATCTAGGCTAAATAGTCTATATCTAGGCTAGACAGGCTGTTTCAACCCTAAATTGAACAAATGTGCTTAGTCTGCTCTATATAACGCGTTTACGCAGAGTTACATCACTTGATTAGGCTATTTCTCAAACTAGATGAAGAATAGCCAAGATAGCCTATATTTAGGCTAAATAGACTATATCTACGCTAGATAGGCATTTTAAACCCTAAATTGAACAAATGTGCTTAGTCTGCACTATATAACGCGTTTATGCAGAGTTACATCACTTGACTAGGCTATTTGGCAAACTAACAGAAGAATAGCCTAGATAGCCTATATTTAGGCTAAATAGACTATATCTCGGCTAGATAGGCATTTTAAAACCCAAATTGAACAACTGTGCTTAGTCTGCACTATATAACGCGTTTATGCAGAGTTACATCACTTGACTAGGCTATTTGGCAAACTAACAGAAGAATAGCCTAGATAGCCTATATCTAGGCTAAATAGTCTATATCTAGGCTAGACAGGCTGTTTCAACCCTAAATTGAACAACTGTGCTTAGTCTGCTCTATATAACGCGTTTACGCAGAGTTACATCACTTGATCAGGCTATTTCTCAAACTAGAAGAAGAATAGCCTAGATAGCCTATATTTAGGCTAAATAGACTTTATCTAGGCTAGAAAGGCATTTCAAACCCTAACTTGAACAACTGTGCTTAGTCTGCACTATATAACGCGTTTATGCAGAGTTACAGCACTTGACTAGGCTATTTGGCAAACTAACAGAAGAATAGCCTAGATAGACTATATCTAGGCTAAATAGACTATATCTAGGCTAGATAGGCATTTTAAACCCTAAATTGAACAACTGTGCTTAGTCTGCACTATATAACGTGTTTATGCAGAGTTACATCATTTGACTAGGCTATTTGGCAAACTAACAGAAGAATAGCCTAGATAGCCTATATTTAGGCTAAATAGACTATATCTCGGCTAGATAGGCATTTTAAACCCTAAATTGAACAACTGTGCTTAGTCTGCACTATATAACGCGTTTATGCAGAGTTACATCATTTGACTAGGCTATTTGGCAAACTAAGAGAATATACAGAATACACTAACAGAAATAGCCTAGATAGCCTATATTTAGGCTAAATAGACTATATCTAGGCTAAATAGACTATATCTAGGCTAGAAAGGCTGTTTCAACCCTAAATTGAACAACTGTGCTTAGTCTGGTCTATATAACGCGTTTACGCAGAGTAACATCACTTGATTAGGCTATTTCTCAAACTAGAAGAAGAATAGCCTAGATAGCCTATATTTAGGCTAAATAGACTATATCTACGCTAGATAGGCATTTTAAACCCTAAATTGAACAACTGTGCTTAGTCTGCACTAAATAACGCGTTTACGCAGAGTTACATCACTTGATTAGGCTATTTCTCAAACTAGAAGAAGAATAGCCTAGATAGCCTATATTTAGGCTAAATAGACTATATCTAGGCTAAATAGACTATATTTACGCTAGATAGGCATTTTAAACCCTAAATTGAACAACTGTGCTTAGTCTACACTATATAACGCGTTTATGCAGAGTTACATCACTTGACTAGGCTATTTCTCAAACTAGAAGAAAAATAGCCTAGATAGCCTATATTTACGCTAAATAGACTATATCTAGGCTAAATAGACTATATCTAGGCTAGAAAGGCATTTTAAACTTTAAATTGAACAACTGTGCTTAGTCTGCACTATATAACGCGTTTATGCAGAGTTACAGCACTTGACTAGGCTATTTGGCAAACTAACAGAAGAATAGCCTAGATAGACTATATCTAGGCTAAATAGACTATATCTAGGCTAGATAGGCATTTTAAACCCTAAATTGAACAACTGTGCTTAGTCTGCACTATATAACACGTTTATGCAGAGTTACATCACTTGACTAGGCTATTTGGCAAACTAACAGAAGAATAGCCTAGATAGCCTATATTTAGGCTAAATAGACTATATCTCGGCTAGATAGGCATTTTAAACCCTAAATGGAACAACTGTGCTTAGTCTGCACTATATAACGCGTTTATGCAGAGTTACATCATTTGACTAGTCTATTTGGCAAACTAAGAGAATATACAGAATAAACTAACAGAAATAGCCTAGATAGCCTATATTTAGGCTAAATAGACTACATCTAGGCTAAATAGACTATATCTAGGCTAGACAAGCTGTTTCAACCCTAAATTGAACAACTGTGCTTAGTCTGCTCTATATAACGCGTTTACGCAGAGTTACATCACTTGATTAGGCTATTTCTCAAACTAGAAGAAGAATAGCCTAGATAGCCTATATTTAGGCTAAATAGACTATATTTAGGCTAAATAGACTATATCTACGCTAGATAGGCATTTTAAACCCTAAATTGAACAACTGTGCTTAGTCTGCACTATATAACGCGTTTTTGCAGAGTTACATCACTTGACTAGGCTATTTGGCAAACTAACAGAAGAATAGCCTAGATAGCCTATATTTAGGCTAAATAGACTATATCTCGGCTAGATAGGCATTTTAAACCCTAAATTGAACAACTGTGCTTAGTCTGCACTATATAACGCGTTTATGCAGAGTTACATCATTTGACTTGGCTATTTGGCAAACTAAGAGAATATACAGAATAAACTAACAGAAATAGCCTAGATAGACTATATTTAGGCTAAATAGACTATATCTAGGCTAAATAGACTATATCTAGGCTAGACAGGCTGTTTCAACCCTAAATTGAACAACTGTGCTTAGTCTGCTCTATATAACGCGTTTACGCTGAGTTACATCACTTGATTAGGCTATTTCTCAAACTAGAAGAAGAATAGCCTAGATAGCCTATATTTAGTCTAAATAGACTATATCTACGCTAGATAGGCATTTTAAACCCTAAATTGAACAACTGTGCTTAGTCTGCACTATATAACGCGTTTATGCAGAGTTACATCATTTGACTTGGCTATTTGGCAAACTAAGAGAATATACAGAATAAACTAACAGAAATAGCCTAGATAGCCTATATTTAGGCTAAATAGACTATATCTAGGCTAAATAGACTATATCTAGGCTAGACAGGCTGTTTCAACCCTAAATTGAACAACTGTGCTTAGTCTGCTCTATATAACGCGTTTACGCCGAGTTACATCACTTGATTAGGCTATTTCTCAAACTAGAAGAAGAATAGCCTAGATAGCCTATATTTAGTCTAAATAGACTATATCTACGCTAGATAGGCATTTTAAACCCTAACTTGAACAACTGTGCTTAGTCTGCACTATATAACGCGTTTATGCAGAGTTACAGCACTTGACTAGGCTATTTGGCAAACTAACAGAAGAATAGCCTAGATAGACTATATCTAGGCTAAATAGACTATATCTAGGCTAGATAGGCATTTTAAACCCTAAATTGAACAACTGTGCTTAGTCTGCACTATATAACGTGTTTATGCAGAGTTACATCATTTGACTAGGCTATTTGGCAAACTAACAGAAGAATAGCCTAGATAGCCTATATTTAGGCTAAATAGACTATATCTCGGCTAGATAGGCATTTTAAAACCCAAATTGAACAACTGTGCTTAGTCTGCACTATATAACGCGTTTATGCAGAGTTACATCACTTGACTAGGCTATTTGGCAAACTAACAGAAGAATAGCCTAGATAGCCTATATCTAGGCTAAATAGTCTATATCTAGGCTAGACAGGCTGTTTCAACCCTAAATTGAACAACTGTGCTTAGTCTGCTCTATATAACGCGTTTACGCAGAGTTACATCACTTGATTAGGCTATTTCTCAAACTAGAAGAAGAATAGCCTAGATAGCCTATATTTAGGCTAAATAGACTTTATCTAGGCTAGAAAGGCATTTCAAACCCTAACTTGAACAACTGTGCTTAGTCTGCACTATATAACGCGTTTATGCAGAGTTACAGCACTTGACTAGGCTATTTGGCAAACTAACAGAAGAATAGCCTAGATAGACTATATCTAGGCTAAATAGACTATATCTAGGCTAGATAGGCATTTTAAACCCTAAATTGAACAACTGTGCTTAGTCTGCACTATATAACGTGTTTATGCAGAGTTACATCATTTGACTAGGCTATTTGGCAAACTAACAGAAGAATAGCCTAGATAGCCTATATTTAGGCTAAATAGACTATATCTCGGCTAGATAGGCATTTTAAACCCTAAACTGAACAACTGTGCTTAGTCTGCACTATATAACGCGTTTATGCAGAGTTACATCATTTGACTAGGCTATTTGGCAAACTAAGAGAATATACAGAATACACTAACAGAAATAGCCTAGATAGCCTATATTTAGGCTAAATAGACTATTTCTAGGCTAAATAGACTATATCTAGGCTAGAAAGGCTGTTTCAACTTTAAATTGAACAACTGTGCTTAGTCTGGTCTATATAACGCGTTTACGCAGAGTTACATCACTTGATTAGGCTATTTCTCAAACTAGAAGAAGAATAGCCTAGATAGCCTATATTTAGGCTAAATAGACTATATCTACGCTAGATAGGCATTTTAAACCCTAAATTGAACAACTGTGCTTAGTCTGCACTAAATAACGCGTTTACGCAGAGTTACATCACTTGATTAGGCTATTTCTCAAACTAGAAGAAGAATAGCCTAGATAGCCTATATTTAGGCTAAATAGACTATATCTAGGCTAAATAGACTATATTTACGCTAGATAGGCATTTTAAACCCTAAATTGAACAACTGTGCTTAGTCTACACTATATAACGCGTTTATGCAGAGTTACATCACTTGACTAGGCTATTTCTCAAACTAGAAGAAGAATAGCCTAGATAGCCTATATTTACGCTAAATAGACTATATCTAGGCTAAATAGACTATATCTAGGCTAGAAAGGCATTTTAAACTTTAAATTGAACAACTGTGCTTAGTCTGCACTATATAACGCGTTTATGCAGAGTTACAGCACTTGACTAGGCTATTTGGCAAACTAACAGAAGAATAGCCTAGATAGACTATATCTAGGCTAAATAGACTATATCTAGGCTAGATAGGCATTTTAAACCCTAAATTGAACAACTGTGCTTAGTCTGCACTATATAACACGTTTATGCAGAGTTACATCACTTGACTAGGCTATTTGGCAAACTAACAGAAGAATAGCCTAGATAGCCTATATTTAGGCTAAATAGACTATATCTCGGCTAGATAGGCATTTTAAACCCTAAATGGAACAACTGTGCTTAGTCTGCACTATATAACGCGTTTATGCAGAGTTACATCATTTGACTAGTCTATTTGGCAAACTAAGAGAATATACAGAATAAACTAACAGAAATAGCCTAGATAGCCTATATTTAGGCTAAATAGACTACATCTAGGCTAAATAGACTATATCTAGGCTAGACAAGCTGTTTCAACCCTAAATTGAACAACTGTGCTTAGTCTGCTCTATATAACGCGTTTACGCAGAGTTACATCACTTGATTAGGCTATTTCTCAAACTAGAAGAAGAATAGCCTAGATAGCCTATATTTAGGCTAAATAGACTATATTTAGGCTAAATAGACTATATCTACGCTAGATAGGCATTTTAAACCCTAAATTGAACAACTGTGCTTAGTCTGCACTATATAACGCGTTTTTGCAGAGTTACATCACTTGACTAGGCTATTTGGCAAACTAACAGAAGAATAGCCTAGATAGCCTATATTTAGGCTAAATAGACTATATCTCGGCTAGATAGGCATTTTAAACCCTAAATTGAACAACTGTGCTTAGTCTGCACTATATAACGCGTTTATGCAGAGTTACATCATTTGACTTGGCTATTTGGCAAACTAAGAGAATATACAGAATAAACTAACAGAAATAGCCTAGATAGACTATATTTAGGCTAAATAGACTATATCTAGGCTAAATAGACTATATCTAGGCTAGACAGGCTGTTTCAACCCTAAATTGAACAACTGTGCTTAGTCTGCTCTATATAACGCGTTTACGCTGAGTTACATCACTTGATTAGGCTATTTCTCAAACTAGAAGAAGAATAGCCTAGATAGCCTATATTTAGTCTAAATAGACTATATCTACGCTAGATAGGCATTTTAAACCCTAAATTGAACAACTGTGCTTAGTCTGCACTATATAACGCGTTTATGCAGAGTTACATCATTTGACTTGGCTATTTGGCAAACTAAGAGAATATACAGAATAAACTAACAGAAATAGCCTAGATAGCCTATATTTAGGCTAAATAGACTATATCTAGGCTAAATAGACTATATCTAGGCTAGACAGGCTGTTTCAACCCTAAATTGAACAACTGTGCTTAGTCTGCTCTATATAACGCGTTTACGCCGAGTTACATCACTTGATTAGGCTATTTCTCAAACTAGAAGAAGAATAGCCTAGATAGCCTATATTTAGTCTAAATAGACTATATCTACGCTAGATAGGCATTTTAAACCCTAAATTGAACAACTGTGCTTAGTCTGCACTATATAACGCGTTTATGCAGAGTTACATCACTTGACTAGGCTATTTGGCAAACTAACAGAAGAATAGCCTAGATAGCCTATATTTAGGCTAAATAGACTATATCTCGGCTAGATAGGCATTTTAAAACCCAAATTGAACAACTGTGCTTAGTCTGCACTATATAACGCGTTTATGCAGAGTTACATCACTTGACTAGGCTATTTGGCAAACTTACAGAAGAATAGCCTAGATAGCCTATATCTAGGCTAAAAAATCTATATCTAGGCTAGACAGGCTGTTTCAACCCTAAATTGAACAACTGTGCTTAGTCTGCTCTATATAACGTTTTTACGCAGAGTTACATCACTTGATTAGGCTATTTCTCAAACTAGAAGAAGATTAGCCTAGATAGCCTATATTTAGGCTAAATAGACTATATCTACGCTAGATAGGCATTTTAAACCCTAAATTGAACAAATGTGCTTAGTCTACACTATATAACGCGTTTATGCAGAGTTACATCACATGACTAGGCTATTTCTCAAACTAGAAGAAGAATAGCCTAGATAGCCTATATTTACGCTAAATAGACTATATCTAGGCTAAATAGACTATATCTAGGCTAGAAAGGCATTTTAAACCCTAAATTGAACAACTGTGCTTAGTCTGCACTATATAACGCGTTTATGCAGAGTTACAGCACTTGACTAGGCTATTTGGCAAACTAACAGAAGAATAGCCTAGATAGACTATATCTAGGCTAAATAGACTATATCTAGGCTAGATAGGCATTTTAAACCCTAAATTGAACAACTGTGCTTTGTCTGCACTATATAACGTGTTTATGCAGAGTTACATCATTTGACTAGGCTATTTGGCAAACTAAGAGAATATACAGAATAAACTAACAGAAATAGCCTAGATAGCCTATATTTAGGCTAAATAGACTATATCTAGGCTAAATAGACTATATCTAGGCTATACAGGCTGTTTCAACCCTAAATTGAACAACTGTGCTTAGTCTGGTCTATATAACGCGTTTACGCAGAGTTACATCACTTGATTAGGCTATTTCTCAAACTAGAAGAAGAATAGCCTAGATAGCCTATATTTAGGCTAAATAGACTATATCTACGCTAGATAGGCATTTTAAACCCTAAATTGAACAACTGTGCTTTGTCTGCACTAAATAACGCGTTTACGCAGAGTTACATCACTTGATTAGGCTATTTCTCAAACTAGAAGAAGAATAGCCTAGATAGCCTATATTTAGGCTAAATAGACTATATCTACGCTAGATAGGCATTTTAAACCCTAAATTGAACAACTGTGCTTAGTCTGCACTATATAACGCGTTTATGCAGAGTTACATCACTTGACTAGGCTATTTGGCAAACTAACAGAAGAATAGCCTAGATAGCCTATATCTAGGCTAAAAAATCTATATCTAGGCTAGACAGGCTGTTTCAACCCTAAATTGAACAACTGTGCTTAGTCTGCTCTATATAACGCGTTTACGCAGAGTTACATCACTTGATTAGGCTATTTGGCAAACTAACAGAAGAATAGCCTAGATAGCCTATATTTAGGCTAAATAGACTATATCTCGGCTAGATAGGCATTTTAAACCCCAAATTGAACAACTGTGCTTAGTCTCCACTATATAACGCGTTTATGCAGAGTTACATCACTTGATTAGGCTATTTCTCAAACTAGAAGAAGAATAGCCTAGATAGCCTATATTTAGGCTAAATAGACTATATCTACGCTAGATAGGCAGTTTAAACTCTAATTTGAACAACTGTGCTTAGTCTGCACTATATAACGCGTTTATGCAGAGTTACATCACTTGACTAGGCTCTTTGGCAAACTAACAGAAGAATAGCCTAGATAGCCTATATTTAGGCTAAATAGACTATATCTCGGCTAGATAGGCATTTTAAACCCTAAATTGAACAACTGTGCTTAGTCTGCACTATATAACGCGTTTATGCAGAGTTACATCATTTGACTTGGCTATTTGGCAAACTAAGAGAATATACAGAATAAACAAACAGAAATAGCCTAGACAGCCTATATTTAGGCTAAGTAGACTATATCTAGGCTAAATAGACTATATCTAGGCTAGACAGGCTGTTTCAACCCTAAATTGAACAACTGCGCTTAGTCTGGTCTATATAACGCGTTTACGCAGAGTTACATCACTTGATTAGGCTATTTCTCAAACTAGAAGAAGAATAGCCTAGATAGCCTATATTTAGGCTAAATAGACTATATCTACCCTAGATAGGCATTTTAAACCCTAAATTGAACAACTGTGCTTAGTCTGCACTAAATAACGCGTTTATGCAGAGTTACATCACTTGACTAGGCTATTTCTCAAACTAGAAGAAGAATAGCCTAGATAGCCTATATTTAGGCTAAATAGACTATATCTACGCTAGATAGGCATTTTAAACTCTAAATTGAACAACTGTGCTTAGTCTGCACTATATAATGCATTTATGCAGAGTTACATCACTTGACTAGGCTATTTGGCAAACTAACAGAAGAGTAGCCTAGATAGCCTATATTTAGGCTAAATAGACTATATCTCGGCTAGATAGGCATTTTAAACCCTAAATTGAACAACTGTGCTTAGTCTGCACTATATAACGCGTTTATGCAGAGTTACATCATTTGACTTGGCTATTTGGCAAACTAAGAGAATATACAGAATAAACTAACAGAAATAGACTAGATAGCCTATATTTAGGCTAAATAGACTATATCTAGGCTAAATAGTCTATATCTAGGCTAGACAGGCTGTTTCAACCCTAAATTGAACAAATGTGCTTAGTCTGCTCTATATAACGCGTTTACGCAGAGTTACATCACTTGATTAGGCTATTTCTCAAACTAGATGAAGAATAGCCAAGATAGCCTATATTTAGGCTAAATAGACTATATCTACGCTAGATAGGCATTTTAAACCCTAAATTGAACAAATGTGCTTAGTCTGCACTATATAACGCGTTTATGCAGAGTTACATCACTTGACTAGGCTATTTGGCAAACTAACAGAAGAATAGCCTAGATAGCCTATATTTAGGCTAAATAGACTATATCTCGGCTAGATAGGCATTTTAAAACCCAAATTGAACAACTGTGCTTAGTCTGCACTATATAACGCGTTTATGCAGAGTTACATCACTTGACTAGGCTATTTGGCAAACTAACAGAAGAATAGCCTAGATAGCCTATATCTAGGCTAAATAGTCTATATCTAGGCTAGACAGGCTGTTTCAACCCTAAATTGAACAACTGTGCTTAGTCTGCTCTATATAACGCGTTTACGCAGAGTTACATCACTTGATTAGGCTATTTCTCAAACTAGAAGAAGAATAGCCTAGATAGCCTATATTTAGGCTAAATAGACTTTATCTAGGCTAGAAAGGCATTTCAAACCCTAACTTGAACAACTGTGCTTAGTCTGCACTATATAACGCGTTTATGCAGAGTTACAGCACTTGACTAGGCTATTTGGCAAACTAACAGAAGAATAGCCTAGATAGACTATATCTAGGCTAAATAGACTATATCTAGGCTAGATAGGCATTTTAAACCCTAAATTGAACAACTGTGCTTAGTCTGCACTATATAACGTGTTTATGCAGAGTTACATCATTTGACTAGGCTATTTGGCAAACTAACAGAAGAATAGCCTAGATAGCCTATATTTAGGCTAAATAGACTATATCTCGGCTAGATAGGCATTTTAAACCCTAAATTGAACAACTGTGCTTAGTCTGCACTATATAACGCGTTTATGCAGAGTTACATCATTTGACTAGGCTATTTGGCAAACTAAGAGAATATACAGAATACACTAACAGAAATAGCCTAGATAGCCTATATTTAGGCTAAATAGACTATATCTAGGCTAAATAGACTATATCTAGGCTAGAAAGGCTGTTTCAACCCTAAATTGAACAACTGTGCTTAGTCTGGTCTATATAACGCGTTTACGCAGAGTTACATCACTTGATTAGGCTATTTCTCAAACTAGAAGAAGAATAGCCTAGATAGCCTATATTTAGGCTAAATAGACTATATCTACGCTAGATAGGCATTTTAAACCCTAAATTGAACAACTGTGCTTAGTCTGCACTAAATAACGCGTTTACGCAGAGTTACATCACTTGATTAGGCTATTTCTCAAACTAGAAGAAGAATAGCCTAGATAGCCTATATTTAGGCTAAATAGACTATATCTAGGCTAAATAGACTATATTTACGCTAGATAGGCATTTTAAACCCTAAATTGAACAACTGTGCTTAGTCTACACTATATAACGCGTTTATGCAGAGTTACATCACTTGACTAGGCTATTTCTCAAACTAGAAGAAAAATAGCCTAGATAGCCTATATTTACGCTAAATAGACTATATCTAGGCTAAATAGACTATATCTAGGCTAGAAAGGCATTTTAAACTTTAAATTGAACAACTGTGCTTAGTCTGCACTATATAACGCGTTTATGCAGAGTTACAGCACTTGACTAGGCTATTTGGCAAACTAACAGAAGAATAGCCTAGATAGACTATATCTAGGCTAAATAGACTATATCTAGGCTAGATAGGCATTTTAAACCCTAAATTGAACAACTGTGCTTAGTCTGCACTATATAACACGTTTATGCAGAGTTACATCACTTGACTAGGCTATTTGGCAAACTAACAGAAGAATAGCCTAGATAGCCTATATTTAGGCTAAATAGACTATATCTCGGCTAGATAGGCATTTTAAACCCTAAATGGAACAACTGTGCTTAGTCTGCACTATATAACGCGTTTATGCAGAGTTACATCATTTGACTAGTCTATTTGGCAAACTAAGAGAATATACAGAATAAACTAACAGAAATAGCCTAGATAGCCTATATTTAGGCTAAATAGACTACATCTAGGCTAAATAGACTATATCTAGGCTAGACAAGCTGTTTCAACCCTAAATTGAACAACTGTGCTTAGTCTGCTCTATATAACGCGTTTACGCAGAGTTACATCACTTGATTAGGCTATTTCTCAAACTAGAAGAAGAATAGCCTAGATAGCCTATATTTAGGCTAAATAGACTATATTTAGGCTAAATAGACTATATCTACGCTAGATAGGCATTTTAAACCCTAAATTGAACAACTGTGCTTAGTCTGCACTATATAACGCGTTTTTGCAGAGTTACATCACTTGACTAGGCTATTTGGCAAACTAACAGAAGAATAGCCTAGATAGCCTATATTTAGGCTAAATAGACTATATCTCGGCTAGATAGGCATTTTAAACCCTAAATTGAACAACTGTGCTTAGTCTGCACTATATAACGCGTTTATGCAGAGTTACATCATTTGACTTGGCTATTTGGCAAACTAAGAGAATATACAGAATAAACTAACAGAAATAGCCTAGATAGACTATATTTAGGCTAAATAGACTATATCTAGGCTAAATAGACTATATCTAGGCTAGACAGGCTGTTTCAACCCTAAATTGAACAACTGTGCTTAGTCTGCTCTATATAACGCGTTTACGCTGAGTTACATCACTTGATTAGGCTATTTCTCAAACTAGAAGAAGAATAGCCTAGATAGCCTATATTTAGTCTAAATAGACTATATCTACGCTAGATAGGCATTTTAAACCCTAAATTGAACAACTGTGCTTAGTCTGCACTATATAACGCGTTTATGCAGAGTTACATCATTTGACTTGGCTATTTGGCAAACTAAGAGAATATACAGAATAAACTAACAGAAATAGCCTAGATAGCCTATATTTAGGCTAAATAGACTATATCTAGGCTAAATAGACTATATCTAGGCTAGACAGGCTGTTTCAACCCTAAATTGAACAACTGTGCTTAGTCTGCTCTATATAACG
The DNA here is from genome assembly GCA_963932465.1 of Maratus speciosus. Taxonomy (NCBI): domain Eukaryota; kingdom Metazoa; phylum Arthropoda; class Arachnida; order Araneae; family Salticidae; genus Maratus; species Maratus speciosus. Next base: position 50,524 of record CAWVRF010001138.1, read on the forward strand.
CGTTTACGCCGAGTTACATCACTTGATTAGGCTATTTCTCAAACTAGAAGAAGAATAGCCTAGATAGCCTATATTTAGTCTAAATAGACTATATCTACGCTAGATAGGCATTTTAAACCCTAACTTGAACAACTGTGCTTAGTCTGCACTATATAACGCGTTTATGCAGAGTTACAGCACTTGACTAGGCTATTTGGCAAACTAACAGAAGAATAGCCTAGATAGACTATATCTAGGCTAAATAGACTATATCTAGGCTAGATAGGCATTTTAAACCCTAAATTGAACAACTGTGCTTAGTCTGCACTATATAACGTGTTTATGCAGAGTTACATCATTTGACTAGGCTATTTGGCAAACTAACAGAAGAATAGCCTAGATAGCCTATATTTAGGCTAAATAGACTATATCTCGGCTAGATAGGCATTTTAAAACCCAAATTGAACAACTGTGCTTAGTCTGCACTATATAACGCGTTTATGCAGAGTTACATCACTTGACTAGGCTATTTGGCAAACTAACAGAAGAATAGCCTAGATAGCCTATATCTAGGCTAAATAGTCTATATCTAGGCTAGACAGGCTGTTTCAACCCTAAATTGAACAACTGTGCTTAGTCTGCTCTATATAACGCGTTTACGCAGAGTTACATCACTTGATTAGGCTATTTCTCAAACTAGAAGAAGAATAGCCTAGATAGCCTATATTTAGGCTAAATAGACTTTATCTAGGCTAGAAAGGCATTTCAAACCCTAACTTGAACAACTGTGCTTAGTCTGCACTATATAACGCGTTTATGCAGAGTTACAGCACTTGACTAGGCTATTTGGCAAACTAACAGAAGAATAGCCTAGATAGACTATATCTAGGCTAAATAGACTATATCTAGGCTAGATAGGCATTTTAAACCCTAAATTGAACAACTGTGCTTAGTCTGCACTATATAACGTGTTTATGCAGAGTTACATCATTTGACTAGGCTATTTGGCAAACTAACAGAAGAATAGCCTAGATAGCCTATATTTAGGCTAAATAGACTATATCTCGGCTAGATAGGCATTTTAAACCCTAAACTGAACAACTGTGCTTAGTCTGCACTATATAACGCGTTTATGCAGAGTTACATCATTTGACTAGGCTATTTGGCAAACTAAGAGAATATACAGAATACACTAACAGAAATAGCCTAGATAGCCTATATTTAGGCTAAATAGACTATTTCTAGGCTAAATAGACTATATCTAGGCTAGAAAGGCTGTTTCAACTTTAAATTGAACAACTGTGCTTAGTCTGGTCTATATAACGCGTTTACGCAGAGTTACATCACTTGATTAGGCTATTTCTCAAACTAGAAGAAGAATAGCCTAGATAGCCTATATTTAGGCTAAATAGACTATATCTACGCTAGATAGGCATTTTAAACCCTAAATTGAACAACTGTGCTTAGTCTGCACTAAATAACGCGTTTACGCAGAGTTACATCACTTGATTAGGCTATTTCTCAAACTAGAAGAAGAATAGCCTAGATAGCCTATATTTAGGCTAAATAGACTATATCTAGGCTAAATAGACTATATTTACGCTAGATAGGCATTTTAAACCCTAAATTGAACAACTGTGCTTAGTCTACACTATATAACGCGTTTATGCAGAGTTACATCACTTGACTAGGCTATTTCTCAAACTAGAAGAAGAATAGCCTAGATAGCCTATATTTACGCTAAATAGACTATATCTAGGCTAAATAGACTATATCTAGGCTAGAAAGGCATTTTAAACTTTAAATTGAACAACTGTGCTTAGTCTGCACTATATAACGCGTTTATGCAGAGTTACAGCACTTGACTAGGCTATTTGGCAAACTAACAGAAGAATAGCCTAGATAGACTATATCTAGGCTAAATAGACTATATCTAGGCTAGATAGGCATTTTAAACCCTAAATTGAACAACTGTGCTTAGTCTGCACTATATAACACGTTTATGCAGAGTTACATCACTTGACTAGGCTATTTGGCAAACTAACAGAAGAATAGCCTAGATAGCCTATATTTAGGCTAAATAGACTATATCTCGGCTAGATAGGCATTTTAAACCCTAAATGGAACAACTGTGCTTAGTCTGCACTATATAACGCGTTTATGCAGAGTTACATCATTTGACTAGTCTATTTGGCAAACTAAGAGAATATACAGAATAAACTAACAGAAATAGCCTAGATAGCCTATATTTAGGCTAAATAGACTACATCTAGGCTAAATAGACTATATCTAGGCTAGACAAGCTGTTTCAACCCTAAATTGAACAACTGTGCTTAGTCTGCTCTATATAACGCGTTTACGCAGAGTTACATCACTTGATTAGGCTATTTCTCAAACTAGAAGAAGAATAGCCTAGATAGCCTATATTTAGGCTAAATAGACTATATTTAGGCTAAATAGACTATATCTACGCTAGATAGGCATTTTAAACCCTAAATTGAACAACTGTGCTTAGTCTGCACTATATAACGCGTTTTTGCAGAGTTACATCACTTGACTAGGCTATTTGGCAAACTAACAGAAGAATAGCCTAGATAGCCTATATTTAGGCTAAATAGACTATATCTCGGCTAGATAGGCATTTTAAACCCTAAATTGAACAACTGTGCTTAGTCTGCACTATATAACGCGTTTATGCAGAGTTACATCATTTGACTTGGCTATTTGGCAAACTAAGAGAATATACAGAATAAACTAACAGAAATAGCCTAGATAGACTATATTTAGGCTAAATAGACTATATCTAGGCTAAATAGACTATATCTAGGCTAGACAGGCTGTTTCAACCCTAAATTGAACAACTGTGCTTAGTCTGCTCTATATAACGCGTTTACGCTGAGTTACATCACTTGATTAGGCTATTTCTCAAACTAGAAGAAGAATAGCCTAGATAGCCTATATTTAGTCTAAATAGACTATATCTACGCTAGATAGGCATTTTAAACCCTAAATTGAACAACTGTGCTTAGTCTGCACTATATAACGCGTTTATGCAGAGTTACATCATTTGACTTGGCTATTTGGCAAACTAAGAGAATATACAGAATAAACTAACAGAAATAGCCTAGATAGCCTATATTTAGGCTAAATAGACTATATCTAGGCTAAATAGACTATATCTAGGCTAGACAGGCTGTTTCAACCCTAAATTGAACAACTGTGCTTAGTCTGCTCTATATAACGCGTTTACGCCGAGTTACATCACTTGATTAGGCTATTTCTCAAACTAGAAGAAGAATAGCCTAGATAGCCTATATTTAGTCTAAATAGACTATATCTACGCTAGATAGGCATTTTAAACCCTAAATTGAACAACTGTGCTTAGTCTGCACTATATAACGCGTTTATGCAGAGTTACATCACTTGACTAGGCTATTTGGCAAACTAACAGAAGAATAGCCTAGATAGCCTATATTTAGGCTAAATAGACTATATCTCGGCTAGATAGGCATTTTAAAACCCAAATTGAACAACTGTGCTTAGTCTGCACTATATAACGCGTTTATGCAGAGTTACATCACTTGACTAGGCTATTTGGCAAACTTACAGAAGAATAGCCTAGATAGCCTATATCTAGGCTAAAAAATCTATATCTAGGCTAGACAGGCTGTTTCAACCCTAAATTGAACAACTGTGCTTAGTCTGCTCTATATAACGTTTTTACGCAGAGTTACATCACTTGATTAGGCTATTTCTCAAACTAGAAGAAGATTAGCCTAGATAGCCTATATTTAGGCTAAATAGACTATATCTACGCTAGATAGGCATTTTAAACCCTAAATTGAACAAATGTGCTTAGTCTACACTATATAACGCGTTTATGCAGAGTTACATCACATGACTAGGCTATTTCTCAAACTAGAAGAAGAATAGCCTAGATAGCCTATATTTACGCTAAATAGACTATATCTAGGCTAAATAGACTATATCTAGGCTAGAAAGGCATTTTAAACCCTAAATTGAACAACTGTGCTTAGTCTGCACTATATAACGCGTTTATGCAGAGTTACAGCACTTGACTAGGCTATTTGGCAAACTAACAGAAGAATAGCCTAGATAGACTATATCTAGGCTAAATAGACTATATCTAGGCTAGATAGGCATTTTAAACCCTAAATTGAACAACTGTGCTTTGTCTGCACTATATAACGTGTTTATGCAGAGTTACATCATTTGACTAGGCTATTTGGCAAACTAAGAGAATATACAGAATAAACTAACAGAAATAGCCTAGATAGCCTATATTTAGGCTAAATAGACTATATCTAGGCTAAATAGACTATATCTAGGCTATACAGGCTGTTTCAACCCTAAATTGAACAACTGTGCTTAGTCTGGTCTATATAACGCGTTTACGCAGAGTTACATCACTTGATTAGGCTATTTCTCAAACTAGAAGAAGAATAGCCTAGATAGCCTATATTTAGGCTAAATAGACTATATCTACGCTAGATAGGCATTTTAAACCCTAAATTGAACAACTGTGCTTTGTCTGCACTAAATAACGCGTTTACGCAGAGTTACATCACTTGATTAGGCTATTTCTCAAACTAGAAGAAGAATAGCCTAGATAGCCTATATTTAGGCTAAATAGACTATATCTAGGCTTAAATAGACTATATCTACGCTAGATAGGCATTTTAAACCCTAAATTGAACAACTGTGCTTAGTCTGACTATATAACGCGTTTATGCAGAGTTACATCACTTGACTAGGCTATTTGGCAAACTAGAAGAAGAATAGCCTAGATAGCCTATATTTAGGCTAAATAGACTATATGTAGGCTAAGTTAGACTATATCTAGGCTAGAAAGGCATTTTAAACCCTAAATTGAACAACTGTGCTTAGTCTGCACTATATAACGCGTTTACGCAGAGTTACATCACTTGACTAGGCTATTTCTCAAACTAGAAGAAGAATAGCCTAGATAGCCTATATTTAGGCTAAATAGACTATATGTAGGCTAAATAGACTATATCTAGGCTAGAAAGGCATTTTAAACCTAAATTGAACAACTGTGCTTAGTCTGCACTATATAACGCGTTTATGCAGAGTTACATCACTTGACTAGGCTATTTGGCAAACTAACAGAAGAATAGCCTAGATAGCCTATATTTAGGCTAAATAGACTATATCTCGGCTAGATAGGCATTTAAAACCCCAAATTGAACAACTGTGCTTAGTCTGCACTATATAACGCGTTTATGCAGAGTTACATCACTTGATTAGGCTATTTCTCAAACTAGAAGAAGAATAGCCTAGATAGCCTATATTTAGGCTAAATAGACTATATCTACGCTAGATAGGCAGTTTTTAAACTCTAATTTGAACAACTGTGCTTAGTCTGCACTATATAACGCGTTTATGCAGAGTTACATCACTTGACTAGGCTCTTTGGCAAACTAACAGAAGAATAGCCTAGATAGCCTATATTTAGGCTAAATAGACTATATCTCGGCTAGATAGGCATTTTAAACCCTAAAATTGAACAACTGTGCTTAGTCTGCACTATATAACGCGTTTATGCAGAGTTACATCATTTGACTTGGCTATTTGGCAAACTAAGAGAATATACAGAATAAACTAACAGAAATAGCCTAGACAGCCTATATTTAGGCTAAGTAGACTATATCTAGGCTAAATAGACTATATCTAGGCTAGACAGGCTGTTTCAACCCTAAATTGAACAACTGTGCTTAGTCTGGTCTATATAACGCGTTTTACGCAGAGTTACATCACTTGATTAGGCTATTTCTCAAACTAGAAGAATAGCCTAGATAGCCTATATTTAGGCTAAATAGACTATATCTACGCTAGATAGGCATTTTAAACCCTAAATTGAACAACTGTGCTTAGTCTGCACTAAATAACGCGTTTATGCAGAGTTACATCACTTGACTAGGCTATTTCTCAAACTAGAAGAAGAATAGCCTAGATAGCCTATATTTATGCTAAATAGACTATATCTACGCTAGATAGGCATTTTAAACTCTTAAATTGAACAACTGTGCTTAGTCTGCACTATATAATGCGTTTATGCAGAGTCACTTGACTAGGCTATTTGGCAAACTAACAGAAGAATAGCCTAGATAGCCTATATTTAGGCTAAATAGACTATATCTCGGCTAGATAGGCATTTTAAACCCTAAATTGAACAACTGTGCTTAGTCTGCACTATATAACGCGTTTATGCAGAGTTACATCATTTGACTTGGCTATTTGGCAAACTAAGAGAATATACAGAATAAACTAACAGAAATAGCCTAGATAGCCTATATTTAGGCTAAATAGACTATATCTAGGCTAAATAGTCTATATCTAGGCTAGACAGGCTGTTTCAACCCTAAATTGAACAACTGTGCTTAGTCTGCTCTATATAACGCGTTTACGCAGAGTTACATCACTTGATTAGGCTATTTCTCAAACTAGATGAAGAATAGCCAAGATAGCCTATATTTAGGCTAAATAGACTATATCTACGCTAGATAGGCATTTTAAACCCTAAATTGAACAACTGTGCTTAGTCTGCACTATATAACGCGTTTATGCAGAGTTACATCACTTGACTAGGCTATTTGGCAAACTAACAGAAGAATAGCCTAGATAGACTATATCTAGGCTAAATAGACTATATCTAGGCTAGATAGGCATTTTAAACCCTAAATTGAACAACTGTGCTTAGTCTGCACTATATAACGTGTTTATGCAGAGTTACCTCATTTGACTAGGCTATTTGGCAAACTAACAGAAGAATAGCCTAGATAGCCTATATTTAGGCTAAATAGACTATATCTCGGCTAGATAGGCATTTTAAAACCCAAATTGAACAACTGTGCTTAGTCTGCACTATATAACGCGTTTATGCAGAGTTACATCACTTGACTAGGCTATTTGGCAAACTAACAGAAGAATAGCCTAGATAGCCTATATCTAGGCTAAATAGTCTATATCTAGGCTAGACAGGCTGTTTCAACCCTAAATTGAACAACTGTGCTTAGTCTGGTCTATATAACGCGTTTACGCAGAGTTACATCACTTGATTAGGCTATTTCTCAAACTAGAAGAAGAATAGCCTAGATAGCCTATATTTAGGCTAAATAGACTATATCTACGCTAGATAGGCATTTTAAACCCTAAATTGAACAACTGTGCTTAGTCTGCACTAAATAACGCGTTTACGCAGAGTTACATCACTTGATTAGGCTATTTCTCAAACTAGAAGAAGAATAGCCTAGATAGCCTATATTTAGGCTAAATAGACTATATCTACGCTAGATAGGAATTTTAAACCCTAAATTGAACAACTGTGCTTAGTCTGCACTAAATAACGCGTTTACGCAGAGTTACATCACTTGATTAGGCTATTTCTCAAACTAGAAGAAGAATAGCCTAGATAGCCTATATTTAGGCTAAATAGACTATATCTAGGCTAAATAGACTATATCTAGGCTAGAAAGGCATTTCAAACCCTAAATTGAACAACTGTGCTTAGTCTGCACTATATAACGCGTTTATGCAGAGTTACAGCACTTGACTAGGCTATTTGGCAAACTAACAGAAGAATAGCCTAGATAGACTATATCTAGGCTAAATAGACTATATCTAGGCTAGATAGGCATTTTAAACCCTAAATTGAACAACTGTGCTTAGTCTGCACTATATAACACGTTTATGCAGAGTTACATCACTTGACTAGGCTATTTGGCAAACTAACAGAAGAATAGCCTAGATAGCCTATATTTAGGCTAAATAGACTATATCTCGGCTAGATAGGCATTTTAAACCCTAAATGGAACAACTGTGCTTAGTTTGCACTATATAACGCGTTTATGCAGAGTTACATCATTTGACTAGTCTATTTGGCAAACTAAGAGAATATACAGAATAAACTAACAGAAATAGCCTAGATAGCCTATATTTAGGCTAAATAGACTACATCTAGGCTAAATAGACTATATCTAGGCTAGACAGGCTGTTTCAACCCTAAATTGAACAACTGTGCTTAGTCTGCTCTATATAACGCGTTTACGCAGAGTTACATCACTTGATTAGGCTATTTCTCAAACTAGAAGAAGAATAGCCTAGATAGCCTATATTTAGGCTAAATAGACTATATTTAGGCTAAATAGACTATATCTACGCTAGATAGGCATTTTAAACCCTAAATTGAACAACTGTGCTTAGTCTGCACTATATAACGCGTTTTTGCAGAGTTACATCACTTGACTAGGCTATTTGGCAAACTAACAGAAGAATAGCCTAGATAGCCTATATTTAGGCTAAATAGACTATATCTCGGCTAGATAGGCATTTCAAACCCTAAATTGAACAACTGTGCTTAGTCTGCACTATATAACGCGTTTATGCAGAGTTACATCATTTGACTTGGCTATTTGGCAAACTAAGAGAATATACAGAATAAACTAACAGAAATAGCCTAGATAGACTATATTTAGGCTAAATAGACTATATCTAGGCTAAATAGACTATATCTAGGCTAGACAGGCTGTTTCAACCCTAAATTGAACAACTGTGCTTAGTCTGCTCTATATAACGCGTTTACGCTGAGTTACGTCACTTGATTAGGCTATTTCTCAAACTAGAAGAATAGCCTAGATAGCCTATATTTAGTCTAAATAGACTATATCTACGCTAGATAGGCATTTTAAACCCTAAATTGAACAACTGTGCTTAGTCTGCACTATATAACGCGTTTATGCAGAGTTACATCACTTGACTAGGCTATTTGGCAAACTAACAGAAGAATAGCCTAGATAGCCTATATTTAGGCTAAATAGACTATATCTCGGCTAGATAGGCATTTTAAACCCTAAATTGAACAACTGTGCTTAGTCTGCACTATATAACGCGTTTATGCAGAGTTACATCATTTGACTTGGCTATTTGGCAAACTAAGAGAATATACAGAATAAACTAACAGAAATAGCCTAGATAGCCTATATTTAGGCTAAATAGACTATATCTAGGCTAAATAGACTATATCTAGGCTAGACAGGCTGTTTCAACCCTAAATTGAACAACTGTGCTTAGTCTGCTCTATATAACGCGTTTACGCCGAGTTACATCACTTGATTAGGCTATTTCTCAAACTAGAAGAAGAATAGCCTAGATAGCCTATATTTAGTCTAAATAGACTATATCTACGCTAGATAGGCATTTTAAACCCTAAATTGAACAACTGTCCTTAGTCTGCACTATATAACGCGTTTATGCAGAGTTACATCACTTGACTAGGCTATTTGGCAAACTAACAGAAGAATAGCCTAGATAGCCTATATTTAGGCTAAATAGACTATATCTCGGCTAGATAGGCATTTTAAAACCCAAATTGAACAACTGTGCTTAGTCTGCACTATATAACGCGTTTATGCAGAGTTACATCACTTGACTAGGCTATTTGGCAAACTAACAGAAGAATAGCCTAGATAGCCTATATCTAGGCTAAATAGTCTATATCTAGGCTAGACAGGCTGTTTCAACCCTAAATTGAACAACTGTGCTTAGTCTGCTCTATATAACGCGTTTACGCAGAGTTACATCACTTGATTAGGCTATTTCTCAAACTAGAAGAAGATTAGCCTAGATAGCCTATATTTAGGCTAAATAGACTATATCTAAGCTAGATAGGCATTTTAAACCCTAAATTGAACAACTGTGCTTAGTCTACACTATATAACGCGTTTATGCAGAGTTACATCACATGACTAGGCTATTTCTCAAACTAGAAGAAGAATAGCCTAGATAGCCTATATTTACGCTAAATAGACTATATCTAGGCTAAATAGACTATATCTAGGCTAGAAAGGCATTTTAAACCCTAAATTGAACAACTGTGCTTAGTCTGCACTATATAACGCGTTTATGCAGAGTTACAGCACTTGACTAGGCTATTTGGCAAACTAACAGAAGAATAGCCTAGATAGACTATATCTAGGCTAAATAGACTATATCTAGGCTAGATAGGCATTTTAAATCCTAAATTGAACAACTGTGCTTAGTCTGCACTATATAACGTGTTTATGCAGAGTTACATCATTTGACTAGGCTATTTGGCAAACTAAGAGAATATACAGAATAAACTAACAGAAATAGCCTAGATAGCCTATATTTAGGCTAAATAGACTATATCTAGGCTAAATAGACTATATCTAGGCTATACAGGCTGTTTCAACCCTAAATTTAACAACTGTGCTTAGTCTGGTCTATATAACGCGTTTACGCAGAGTTACATCACTTGATTAGGCTATTTCTCAAACTAGAAGAAGAATAGCCTAGATAGCCTATATTTAGGCTAAATAGACTATATCTACGTTAGATAGGCATTTTAAACCCTAAATTGAACAACTGTGCTTAGTCTGCACTAAATAACGCGTTTACGCAGAGTTACATCACTTGTTTAGGCTATTTCACAAACTAGAAGAAGAATAGCCTAGATAGCCTATATTTAGGCTAAATAGACTATATCTAGGCTAAATAGACTATATCTACGCTAGATAGGCATTTTAAACCCTAAATTGAACAACTGTGCTTAGTCTGACTATATAACGCGTTTATGCAGAGTTACATCACTTGACTAGGCTATTTGGCAAACTAACAGAATATACAAAATAAACTAACAGAAATAGACTAGATAGACTATATTTAGGCTAAATAGACTATATCTAGGCTAAATAGAATATATCTAGGCTAGATAGGCATTTTAAACCCTAAGTTGAACAACTGTGCTTAATCTGCACTATATAACGCGTTTACGCAGAGTTACATCACTTGACTAGGCTATTTCTCAAACTAGAAGAAGAATAGCCTAGATAGCCTATATTTAGGCTAAATAGACTATATGTAGGCTAAATAGACTATATCTAGGCTAGAAAGGCATTTTAAACCCTAAATTGAACAACTGTGCTTAGTCTGCACTATATAACGCGTTTATGCAGAGTTACATCACTTGACTAGGCTATTTGGCAAACTAACAGAAGAATAGCCTAGATAGCCTATATTTAGGCTAAATAGACTATATCTCGGCTAGATAGGCATTTTAAACCCCAAATTGAACAACTGTGCTTAGTCTGCACTATATAACGCGTTTATGCAGAGTTACATCACTTGATTAGGCTGTTTCTCAAACTAGAAGAAGAATAGCCTAGATAGCCTATATTTAGGCTAAATAGACTATATCTACGCTAGATAGGCAGTTTAAACTCTAATTTGAACAACTGTGCTTAGTCTGCACTATATAACGCGTTTATGCAGAGTTACATCACTTGACTAGGCTCTTTGGCAAACTAACAGAAGAATAGCCTAGATAGCCTATATTTAGGCTAAATAGACTATATCTCGGCTAGATAGGCATTTTAAACCCTAAATTGAACAACTGTGCTTAGTCTGCACTATATAACGCGTTTATGCAGAGTTACATCATTTGACTTGGCTATTTGGCAAACTAAGAGAATATACAGAATAAACTAACAGAAATAGCCTAGACAGCCTATATTTAGGCTAAGTAGACTATATCTAGGCTAAATAGACTATATCTTGGCTAGACAGGCTGTTTCAACCCTAAATTGAACAACTGTGCTTAGTCTGGTCTATATAACGCGTTTACGCAGAGTTACATCACTTGATTAGGCTGTTTCTCAAACTAGAAGAAGAATAGCCTAGATAGCCTATATTTAGGCTAAATAGACTATATCTACGCTAGATAGGCATTTTAAACCCTAAATTGAACAACTGTGCTTAGTCTGCACTAAATAACGCGTTTATGCAGAGTTACATCACTTGACTAGGCTATTTCTCAAACTAGAAGAAGAATAGCCTAGATAGCCTATATTTATGCTAAATAGACTATATCTACGCTAGATAGGCATTTTAAATATAGCCTAGATAGCCTATATTTAGGCTAAATAGACTATATCTCGGCTAGATAGGCATTTTAAACCCTAAATTGAACAACTGTGGTTAGTCTGCACTATATAACGCGCTTATGCAGAGTTACATCATTTGACTTGGCTATTTGGCAAACTAACAGAATATACAGAATGGTCTATATAACGCGTTTACGCAGAGTTACATCACTTGATTAGGCTATTTCTCAAACTAGAAGAAGAATAGCCTAGATAGCCTATATTTAGGCTAAATAGACTATATCTACGCTAGATAGGCATTTTAAACTCTAAATTGAAGAACTGTGCTTAGTCTGCACTAAATAACGCGTTTATGCAGAGTTACATCACTTGACTAGGCTATTTCTCAAACTAGAAGAAGAATAGCCTAGATAGCCTATATTTAGGCTAAATAGACTATATCTACGCTAGATAGGCATTTTAAACTCTAAATTGAACAACTGTGCTTAGTCTGCACTATATAATGCGTTTATGCAGAGTTACATCACTTGACTAGGCTATTTGGCAAACTAACAGAAGAATAGCCTAGATAGCCTATATTTAGGCTAAATAGACTATATCTCGGCTAGATAGGCATTTTAAACCCTAAATTGAACAACTGTGCTTAGTTACATCACTTGACTAGGCTATTTGGCAAACTAACAGAAGAATAGCCTAGATAGACTATATCTAGGCTAAATAGACTATATCTAGGCTAGATAGGCATTTTAAACCCTAAATTGAACAACTGTGCTTAGTCTGCACTATATAACTAATATAGTTACATCACTTGACTAGGCTATTTGGCAAACTAAAAACCCTAAATTGAACAACCCATTGAGTTAAACCCTAAATTGAACAACTGTGCTTAGTTACATCACTTGACTAGGCTATTTGGCAAACTAACAGAAGAATAGCCTAGATAGACTATATCTAGGCTAAATAGACTATATCTAGGCTAGATAGGCATTTTAAACCCTAAATTGAACAACTGTGCTTAGTCTGCACTATATAACGTGTTTATGCAGAGTTACATCATTTGACTAGGCTATTTGGCAAACTAACAGAAGAATAGCCTAGATAGCCTATATTTAGGCTAAATAGACTATATCTCGGCTAGATAGGCATTTTAAAACCCAAATTGAACAACTGTGCTTAGTCTGCACTATATAACGCGTTTATGCGGAGTTACATCACTTGACTAGGCTATTTCTCAAACTAGAAGAAGAATAGCCTAGATAGCCTATATTTAGGCTAAATAGACTATATCTACGCTAGATAGGCATTTTAAACTCTAAATTGAACAACTGTGCTTAGTCTGCACTATATAATGCGTTTATGCAGAGTTACATCACTTGACTAGGCTATTTGGCAAACTAACAGAAGAATAGCCTAGATAGCCTATATTTAGGCTAAATAGACTATATCTCGGCTAGATAGGCATTTTAAACCCCAAATTGAACAACTGTGCTTAGTCTGCACTATATAACGCGTTTATGCAGAGTTACATCACTTGATTAGGCTGTTTCTCAAACTAGAAGAAGAATAGCCTAGATAGCCTATATTTAGGCTAAATAGACTATATCTACGCTAGATAGGCAGTTTAAACTCTAATTTGAACAACTGTGCTTAGTCTGCACTATATAACGCGTTTATGCAGAGTTACATCACTTGACTAGGCTCTTTGGCAAACTAACAGAAGAATAGCCTAGATAGCCTATATTTAGGCTAAATAGACTATATCTCGGCTAGATAGGCATTTTAAACCCTAAATTGAACAACTGTGCTTAGTCTGCACTATATAACGCGTTTATGCAGAGTTACATCATTTGACTTGGCTATTTGGCAAACTAAGAGAATATACAGAATAAACTAACAGAAATAGCCTAGACAGCCTATATTTAGGCTAAGTAGACTATATCTAGGCTAAATAGACTATATCTAGGCTAGACAGGCTGTTTCAACCCTAAATTGAACAACTGTGCTTAGTCTGGTCTATATAACGCGTTTACGCAGAGTTACATCACTTGATTAGGCTATTTCTCAAACTAGAAGAAGAATAGCCTAGATAGCCTATATTTAGGCTAAATAGACTATATCTACGCTAGATAGGCATTTTAAACCCTAAATTGAACAACTGTGCTTACTCTGCACTAAATAACGCGTTTATGCAGAGTTACATCACTTGACTAGGCTATTTCTCAAACTAGAAGAAGAATAGCCTAGATAGCCTATATTTATGCTAAATAGACTATATCTACGCTAGATAGGCATTTTAAATATAGCCTAGATAGCCTATATTTAGGCTAAATAGACTATATCTCGGCTAGATAGGCATTTTAAACCCTAAATTGAACAACTGTGGTTAGTCTGCACTATATAACGCGCTTATGCAGAGTTACATCATTTGACTTGGCTATTTGGCAAACTAACAGAATATACAGAATGGTCTATATAACGCGTTTACGCAGAGTTACATCACTTGATTAGGCTATTTCTCAAACTAGAAGAAGAATAGCCTAGATAGCCTATATTTAGGCTAAATAGACTATATCTACGCTAGATAGGCATTTTAAACTCTAAATTGAACAACTGTGCTTAGTCTGCACTAAATAACGCGTTTATGCAGAGTTACATCACTTGACTAGGCTATTTCTCAAACTAGAAGAAGAATAGCCTAGATAGCCTATATTTAGGCTAAATAGACTATATCTACGCTAGATAGGCATTTTAAACTCTAAATTGAACAACTGTGCTTAGTCTGCACTATATAATGCGTTTATGCAGAGTTACATCACTTGACTAGGCTATTTGGCAAACTAACAGAAGAATAGCCTAGATAGCCTATATTTAGGCTAAATAGACTATATCTCGGCTAGATAGGCATTTTAAACCCTAAATTGAACAACTGTGCTTAGTTACATCACTTGACTAGGCTATTTGGCAAACTAACAGAAGAATAGCCTAGATAGACTATATCTAGGCTAAATAGACTATATCTAGGCTAGATAGGCATTTTAAACCCTAAATTGAACAACTGTGCTTAGTCTGCACTATATAACGTGTTTATGCAGAGTTACATCGTTTGACTAGGCTATTTGGCAAACTAACAGAAGAATAGCCTAGATAGCCTATATACAACTGTGCTTAGTTACATCACTTGACTAGGCTATTTGGCAAACTAAAAACCCTAAATTGAACAACCCATTGAGTTAAACCCTAAATTGAACAACTGTGCTTAGTTACATCACTTGACTAGGCTATTTGGCAAACTAACAGAAGAATAGCCTAGATAGACTATATCTAGGCTAAATAGACTATATCTAGGCTAGATAGGCATTTTAAACCCTAAATTGAACAACTGTGCTTAGTCTGCACTATATAACTAATATAGTTACATCACTTGACTAGGCTATTTGGCAAACTAAAAACCCTAAATTGAACAACCCATTGAGTTAAACCCTAAATTGAACAACTGTGCTTAGTTACATCACTTGACTAGGCTATTTGGCAAACTAACAGAAGAATAGCCTAGATAGACTATATCTAGGCTAAATAGACTATATCTAGGCTAGATAGGCATTTTAAACCCTAAATTGAACAACTGTGCTTAGTCTGCACTATATAACGTGTTTATGCAGAGTTACATCATTTGACTAGGCTATTTGGCAAACTAACAGAAGAATAGCCTAGATAGCCTATATTTAGGCTAAATAGACTATATCTCGGCTAGATAGGCATTTTAAAACCCAAATTGAACAACTGTGCTTAGTCTGCACTATATAACGCGTTTATGCGGAGTTACATCACTTGACTAGGCTATTTCTCAAACTAGAAGAAGAATAGCCTAGATAGCCTATATTTAGGCTAAATAGACTATATCTACGCTAGATAGGCATTTTAAACTCTAAATTGAACAACTGTGCTTAGTCTGCACTATATAATGCGTTTATGCAGAGTTACATCACTTGACTAGGCTATTTGGCAAACTAACAGAAGAATAGCCTAGATAGCCTATATTTAGGCTAAATAGACTATATCTCGGCTAGATAGGCATTTTAAACCCTAAATTGAACATCATTTGACTTGGCTATTTGGCAAACTAACAGAATATACAGAATGGTCTATATAACGCGTTTACGCAGAGTTACATCACTTGATTAGGCTATTTCTCAAACTAGAAGAAGAATAGCCTAGATAGCCTATATTTAGGCTAAATAGACTATATCTACGCTAGATAGGCATTTTAAACTCTAAATTGAACAACTGTGCTTAGTCTGCACTAAATAACGCGTTTATGCAGAGTTACATCACTTGACTAGGCTATTTCTCAAACTAGAAGAAGAATAGCCTAGATAGCCTATATTTAGGCTAAATAGACTATATCTACGCTAGATAGGCATTTTAAACTCTAAATTGAACAACTGTGCTTAGTCTGCACTATATAATGCGTTTATGCAGAGTTACATCACTTGACTAGGCTATTTGGCAAACTAACAGAAGAATAGCCTAGATAGCCTATATTTAGGCTAAATAGACTATATCTCGGCTAGATAGGCATTTTAAACCCTAAATTGAACAACTGTGCTTAGTTACATCACTTGACTAGGCTATTTGGCAAACTAACAGAAGAATAGCCTAGATAGACTATATCTAGGCTAAATAGACTATATCTAGGCTAGATAGGCATTTTAAACCCTAAATTGAACAACTGTGCTTAGTCTGCACTATATAACGTGTTTATGCAGAGTTACATCATTTGACTAGGCTATTTGGCAAACTAACAGAAGAATAGCCTAGATAGCCTATATTTAGGCTAAATAGACTATATCTCGGCTAGATAGGCATTTTAAAACCCAAATTGAACAACTGTGCTTAGTCTGCACTATATAACGCGTTTATGCGGAGTTACATCACTTGACTAGGCTATTTGGCAAACTAACAGAAGAATAGCCTAGATAGCCTATATCTAGGCTAAATAGTCTATATCTAGGCTAGACAGGCTGTTTGAACCCTAAATTGAACAACTGTGCTTAGTCTGCTCTATATAACGCGTTTACGCAGAGTTACATCACTTGATTAGGCTATTTCTCAAACTAGAAGAAGAATAGCCTAGATAGCCTATATTTAGGCTAAATAGACTATATCTACGCTAGATAGGCATTTTAAACCCTAAATTGAACAACTGTGCTTAGTCTACACTATATAACGCGTTTATGCAGAGTTACATCACTTGACTAGGCTATTTCTCAAACTAGAAGAAGAATAGCCTAGATAGCCTATATTTACGCTAAATAGACTATATCTAGGCTAGAAAGGCATTTCAAACCCTAAATTGAACAACTGTGCTTAGTCTGCACTATATAACGCGTTTATGCAGAGTTACAGCACTTGACTAGGCTATTTGGCAAACTAACAGAAGAATAGCCTAGATAGACTATATCTAGGCTAAATAGACTATATCTCGGCTAGATAGGCGTTTTAAACCCTAAATTGAACAACTGTGCTTAGTCTGCACTATATAACGTGTTTCTGCAGAGTTACATCATTTGACTAGGCTATTTGGCAAACTAAGAGAATATACAGAATAAACTAACAGAAATAGCCTAGATAGCCTATATTTAGGCTAAATAGACTATATCTAGGCTAAACAGACTATATCTAGGCTAGAAAGGCTGTTTCAACCCTAAATTGAACAACTGTGCTTAGTCTGGTCTATATAACGCGTTTACGCAGAGTTACATCACTTGATTAGGCTATTTCTCAAACTAGAAGAAGAATAGCCTAGATAGCCTATATTTAGGCTAAATAGACTATATCTACGCTAGATAGGCATTTTAAACCCTAAATTGAACAACTGTGCTTAGTCTGCACTAAATAACGCGTTTACGCAGAGTTACATCACTTGATTAGGCTATTTGGCAAAATAACAGAATATACAAAATAAACTAACAGAAATAGACTAGATAGACTATATTTAGGCTAAATAGACTATATCTAGGCTAAATAGAATATATCTAGGCTAGATAGGCATTTTAAACCCTAAGTTGAACAACTGTGCTTAGTCTGCACTATATAACGCGTTTACGCAGAGTTATATCACTTGACTAGGCTATTTCTCAAACTAGAAGAAGAATAGCCTAGATAGCCTATATTTAGGCTAAATAGACTATATGTAGGCTAAATAGACTATATCTAGGCTAGAAAGGCATTTTAAACCCTAAATTGAACATCTGTGCTTAGTCTGCACTATATAACGCGTTTATGCAGAGTTACATCACTTGACTAGGCTATTTGGCAAACTAACAGAAGAATAGCCTATATAGCCTATATTTAGGCTAAATAGACTATATCTCGGCTACATTAAGCATTTTAAACCCCAAATTGAACAACTGTGCTTAGTCTGCACTATATAACGCGTTTATGCAGAGTTACATCACTTGATTAGGCTATTTCTCAAATTAGAAGAAGAATAGCCTAGATAGCCTATATTTAGGCTAAATAGACTATATCTACGCTAGATAGGCAGTTTAAACTCTAATTTGAACAACAGTGCTTAGTCTGCACTATATAACGCGTTTATGCAGAGTTACATCACTTGACTAGGCTCTTTGGAAAACTAACAGAAGAATAGCCTAGATAGCCTATATTTAGGCTAAATAGACTATATCTCGGCTAGATAGGCATTTTAAACCCTAAATTGAACAACTGTGGTTAGTCTGCAATATAAATCGCGCTTATGCAGAGTTACATCATTTGACTTGGCTATTTGGCAAACTAACAGAATATACAGAATGGTCTATATAACGCGTTTACGCAGAGTTACATCCCTTGATTAGGCTATTTCTCAAACTAGAAGAAGAATAGCCTAGATAGCCTATATTTAGGCTAAATAGACTATATCTACGCTAGATAGGCATTTTAAACTCTAAATTGAACAACTGTGCTTAGTCTGCACTAAATAACGCGTTTATGCAGAGTTACATCACTTGACTAGGCTATTTCTCAAACTAGAAGAAGAATAGCCTAGATAGCCTATATTTAGGCTAAATAGACTATATCTACGCTAGATAGGCATTTTAAACTCTAAATTGAACAACTGTGCTTAGTCTGCTCTATATAACGCGTTTACGCTGAGTTACATCACTTGATTAGGCTATTTCTCAAACTAGAAGAAGAATAGCCTAGATAGCCTATATTTAGGCTAAATAGACTATATCTACGCTAGATAGGCATTTTAAACCCTAAATTGAACAACTGTGCTTAGTCTGCACTATATAACGCGTTTATGCAGAGTTACATCACTTGACTAGGCTATTTGGCAAACTAACAGAAGAATAGCCTAGATAGCCTATATTTAGGCTAAATAGACTATATCTCGGCTAGATAGGCATTTTAAACCCCAAATTGAACAACTGTGCTTAGTCTGCACTATATAACGCGTTTATGCAGAGTTACATCACTTGACTAGGCTATTTGGCAAACTAACAGAAGAATAGCCTAGATAGCCTATATTTAGGCTAAATAGACTATATCTCGGCTAGATAGGCATTTTAAACCCTAAATTGAACAACTGTGCTTAGTCTGCACTATATAACGCGTTTATGCAGAGTTACATCATTTGACTTGGCTATTTGGCAAACTAAGAGAATATACAGAATAAACTAACAGAAATAGCCTAGATAGCCTATATTTAGGCTAAATAGACTATATCTAGGCTAAATAGACTATATCTAGGCTAGACAGGCTGTTTCAACTCTAAATTGGACAACTGTGCTTAGTCTGCTCTTATAACGCGTTTACGCTGAGTTACATCACTTGATTAGGCTATTTCTCAAACTAGAAGAAGAATAGCCTAGATAGCCTATATTTAGGCTAAATAGACTATATCTACGCTAGATAGGCATTTTAAACCCTAAATTGAACAACTGTGCTTAGTCTGCACTATATAACGCGTTTATGCAGAGTTACATCACTTGACTAGGCTATTTCTCAAACTAAAAGAAGAATAGCCTAGATAGCCTATATTTACGCTAAATAGACTATATCTACGCTAGATAGGCATTTTAAACTCTAAATTGAACAACTGCGCTTAGTCTGCACTATATAACGCGTTTATGCAGAGTTACATCACTTGACTAGGCTATTTGGCAAACTAACAGAAGAATAGCCTAGATAGCCTATATTTAGGCTAAATAGACTATATCTCGGCCAGATAGGCATTTAAAACCCCAAATTGAACAACTGTGCTTAGTCTGCACTATATAACGCGTTTATGCGGAGTTACATCACTTGACTAGGTTATTTGGCAAACTAACAGAAGAATAGCCTAGATAGCCTATATTTAGGCTAAATAGACTATATCTCGGCTAGATAGGCATTTTAAACCCTAAATTGAACAACTGTGCTTAGTCTGCACTATATAACGCGTTTATGCACAGTTACATCATTTGACTTGGCTATTTGGCAAACTAAGAGAATATACAGAATAAACTAACAGAAATAGCCTAGATAGCCTATATTTAGGCTAAATAGACTATATCTAGGCTAAATAGACTATATCTAGGCTAGACAGGCTGTTTCAACCCTAAATTGAACAACTGTGCTTAGTCTGCTCTATATAACGCGTTTACGCTGAGTTACATCACTTGATTAGGCTATTTCTCAAACTAGAAGAAGAATAGCCTAGATAGCCTATATTTAGGCTAAATAGACTATATCTACGCTAGATAGGCATTTTAAACCCTAAATTGAACAACTGTGCTTAGTCTGCACTATATAACGCGTTTATGCAGAGTTACATCACTTGACTAGGCTATTTCTCAAACTAAAAGAAGAATAGCCTAGATAGCCTATATTTACGCTAAATAGACTATATCTACGCTAGATAGGCATTTTAAACTCTAAATTGAACAACTGCGCTTAGTCTGCACTATATAACGCGTTTATGCAGAGTTACATCACTTGACTAGGCTATTTGGCAAACTAACAGAAGAATAGACTAGATAGCCTATATTTAGGCTAAATAGACTATATCTCGACTAGATAGGCATTTTAAACCCCAAATTGAACAACTGTGCTTAGTCTGCACTAGATAACGCGTTTATGCAGAGTTACATCACTTGACTAGGCTATTTGGCAAACTAACAGAAGAATAGCCTAGATAGCCTATATTTAGGCTAAATAGACTATATCTAGGCTAAATAGACTATATCTACGCTAGATAGGCATTTTAAACCCTAAATTGAACAACTGTGCTTAGTCTGCACTATATAACGCGTTTATGCAGAGTTACATCACTTGATTAGGCTATTTGGCAAACTAGAAGAAGAATAGCCTAGATAGCCTATATTTAGGCTAAATAGACTATATCTACGCTAGATAGGCATTTTAAACCCTAAATTGAACAACTGTGCTTAGTCTGCACTATATAACGCGTTTATGCAGAGTTACATGACTTGACTAGGCTATTTCTCAAACTAAAAGAAGAATAGCCTAGATAGCCTATATTTACGCTAAATAGACTATATCTACGCTAGATAGGCATTTTAAACTCTAAATTGAACAACTGCGCTTAGTCTGCACTATATAACGCGTTTATGCAGAGTTACATCACTTGACTAGGCTATTTGGCAAACTAACAGAAGAATAGCCTAGATAGCCTATATTTAGGCTAAATAGACTATATCTCGACTAGATAGGCATTTTAAACCCCAAATTGAACAACTGTGCTTAGTCTGCACTAGATAACGCGTTTATGCAGAGTTACATCACTTGACTAGGCTATTTGGCAAACTAACAGAAGAATAGCCTAGATAGCCTATATTTAGGCTAAATAGACTATATCTCGGCTAGATAGGCATTTTAAACCCTAAATTGAACAACTGTGCTTAGTCTGCACTATATAACGCGTTTATGCACAGTTACATCATTTGACTTGGCTATTTGGCAAACTAAGAGAATATACAGAATAAACTAACAGAAATAGCCTAGATAGCCTATATTTAGGCTAAATAGACTATATCTAGGCTAAATAGACTATATCTAGGCTAGACAGGCTGTTTCAACCCTAAATTGAACAACTGTGCTTAGTCTGCTCTATATAACGCGTTTACGCTGAGTTACATCACTTGATTAGGCTATTTCTCAAACTAGAAGAAGAATAGCCTAGATAGCCTATATTTAGGCTAAATAGACTATATCTACGCTAGATAGGCATTTTAAACCCTAAATTGAACAACTGTGCTTAGTCTGCTCTATATAACGCGTTTATGCAGAGTTACATCACTTGACTAGGCCATTTGGCAAACTAACAGAAGAATAGCCTAGATAGCCTATATTTAGGCTAAATAGACTATATCTCGGCTAGATAGGCATTTTAAACCCCAAATTGAACAACTGTGCTTAGTCTGCACTATATAACGCGTTTATGCAGTGTTACATCACTTGACAAGGCTATTTGGCAAACTAACAGAAGAATAGCCTAGATAGCCTATATCTAGGCTAAATAGTCTATATCTAGGCTAGACAGGCTGTTTCAACCCTAAATTGAACAACTGTGCTTTGTCTGCTCTATATAACGCGTTTACGCAGAGTTACATCACTTGATTAGGCTATTTCTCAAACTAGAAGAAGAATAGCCTAGATAGCCTATATTTAGGCTAAATAGACTATATCTACGCTAGATAGGCATTTTAAACCCTAAATTGAACAACTGTGCTTAGTCTACACTATATAACGCGTTTATCCAGAGTTACATCACTTGACTAGGCTATTTCTCAAACTAGAAGAAGAATAGCCTAGATAGCCTATATTTACGCTAAATTACGCTAAATAGCCTAGATATAGTCTATATCTAGGCTAAATAGACTACATCTAGGCTAGAAAGGCATTTTAAACCCTAAATTGAACAACTGTGCTTAGTCTGCACTATATAACGCGTTTATGCAGAGTTACAGCACTTGACTAGGCTATTTGGCAAACTAACAGAAGAATAGCCTAGATAGACTATATCTAGGCTAAATAGACTATATCTAGGCTAGATAGGCATTTTAAACCCTAAATTGAACAACTGTGCTTAGTCTGCACTATATAACGCGTTTATGCAGAGTTACATCATTTGACTAGGCTATTTGGCAAACTAACAAAAGAATAGCCTAGATAGCCTATATTTAGGCTAAATAGACTATATCTCGGCTAGATAGGCATTTTAAACCCTAAATTGAACAACTGTGCTTAGTCTGCACTATATAACGCGTTTATGCAGAGTTACATCATTTGACTAGGCTATTTGGCAAACTAAGAGAATATACAGAATAAACTAACAGAAATAGCCTAGATAGCCTATATTTAGGCTAAATAGACTATATCTAGGCTAAATAGACTATATCTAGGCTAGACAGGCTGTTTCAACCCTAAATTGAACAACTGTGCTTAGTCTGCTCTATATAACGCGTTTACGCTGAGTTACATCACTTGATTAGGCTATTTCTCAAACTAAAAGAAGAATAGCCTAGATAGCCTATATTTAGGCTAAATAGACTATATCTAGGCTAAATAGACTATATCTACGCTAGATAGGCATTTTAAACTCTAAATTGAACAACTGCGCTTAGTCTGCACTATATAACGCTTTTATGCAGAGTTACATCACTTGACTAGGCTATTTGGCAAACTAACAGAAGAATAGCCTAGATAGCCTATATTTAGGCTAAATAGACTATATCTCGGCTAGATAGGCATTTTAAACCCTAAATTGAACAACTGTGCTTAGTCTGCACTATATAACGCGTTTATGCAGAGTTACATCATTTGACTAGGCTATTTGGCAAACTAAGAGAATATACAGAATAAACTAACAGAAATAGCCTAGATAGCCTATATTTAGGCTAAATAGACTATATCTAGGCTAAATAGACTATATCTAGGCTAGACAGGCTGTTTCAACCCTAAATTGAACAACTGTGCTTAGTCTGCTCTATATAACGCGTTTACGCAGAGTTACATCACTTGATTAGGCTATTTCTCAAACTAGATGAAGAATAGCCTAGATAGCCTATATTTAGGCTATATAGACTATATCTACGCTAGATAGGCGTTTTAAACCCTAAATTGAACAACTGTGCTTAGTCTGCACTATATAACGCGTTTATGCAGAGTTACATCACTTGACTAGGCTATTTGGCAAACTAACAGAAGAATAGCCTAGATAGCCTATATTTAGGCTAAATAGACTATATCTCGGCTAGATAGGCATTTTAAACCCTAAATTGAACAACTGTGCTTAGTCTGCACTATATAACGCGTTTATGCAGAGTTACATCATTTGACTTGGCTATTTGGCAAACTAAGAGAATATACAGAATAAACTAACAGAAATAGCCTAGATAGCCTATATTTAGGCTAAATAGACTATATCTAGGCTAAATAGACTATATCTAGGCTAGACAGGCTGTTTCAACCCTAAATTGAACAACTGTGCTTAGTCTGCTCTATATAACGCGTTTACGCTGAGTTACATCACTTGATTAGGCTATTTCTCAAACTAAAAGAAGAATAGCCTAGATAGCCTATATTTAGGCTAAATAGACTATATCTAGGCTAAATAGACTATATCTACGCTAGATAGGCATTTTAAACTCTAAATTGAACAACTGCGCTTAGTCTGCACTATATAACGCTTTTATGCAGAGTTACATCACTTGACTAGGCTATTTGGCAAACTAACAGAAGAATAGCCTAGATAGCCTATATTTAGGCTAAATAGACTATATCTCGGCTAGATAGGCATTTTAAACCCTAAATTGAACAACTGTGCTTAGTCTGCACTATATAACGCGTTTATGCAGAGTTACATCATTTGACTAGGCTATTTGGCAAACTAAGAGAATATACAGAATAAACTAACAGAAATAGCCTAGATAGCCTATATTTAGGCTAAATAGACTATATCTAGGCTAAATAGACTATATCTAGGCTAGACAGGCTGTTTCAACCCTAAATTGAACAACTGTGCTTAGTCTGCTCTATATAACGCGTTTACGCAGAGTTACATCACTTGATTAGGCTATTTCTCAAACTAGATGAAGAATAGCCTAGATAGCCTATATTTAGGCTATATAGACTATATCTACGCTAGATAGGCGTTTTAAACCCTAAATTGAACAACTGTGCTTAGTCTGCACTATATAACGCGTTTATGCAGAGTTACATCACTTGACTAGGCTATTTGGCAAACTAACAGAAGAATAGCCTAGATAGCATATATTTAGGCTAAATAGACAATATCTCGGCTAGATAGGCATTTTAAACCCTAAATTGAACAACTGTGCTTAGTCTGCACTATATAACGCGTTTATGCAGAGTTACATCATTTGACTTGGCTATTTGGCAAACTAAGAGAATATACAGAATAAACTAACAGAAATAGCCTAGATAGCCTATATTTAGGCTAAATAGACTATATCTAGGCTAAATAGACTATATCTAGGCTAGTAGCCTAGTCAAGTGATGTAACTCTGCATAAACGCGTTATATAGTGCAGACTAAGCACAGTTGTTCAATTTAGGGTTTAAAATGCCTATCTAACGTAGATATAGTCTATTTAGCCTAAATATAGGCTATCTAGGCTATTCTTCTTCTAGTTTGAGAAATAGGCTAATCAAGTGATGTAACTCTGCGTAAACGCGTTATATAGATGAGACTAAGCACAGTTGTTCAATTTAGGGTTGAAACAGCCTGTCTAGCCTAGATATAGTCTATTTAGCCTAGATATAGTCTATTTAGCCTAAATATAGGCTATCTAGTCTATTTCTGTTAGATTATTTTGTATATTCTGTTAGTTTGCCAAATAGCCTAGTCAAATGATGTAACTCTGCATAAACGCGTTATATAGTGCAGACTAAGCACAGTTGTTCAATTTAGGGTTTAAAATGCCTATCTAGCGTAGATATAGTCTATTTAGCCTAAATATAGGCTATCTAGGCTATTCTTCTTCTAGCTTGAGAAATAGCCTAATCAAGTGATGTAACTGCGTATACGCGTTATATAGAGCAGACTAAGCACAGTTGTTCAATTTAGGGTTGAAACAGCCTGTCTAGCCTAGATATAGTCTATTTAGCCTAGATATAGTCTATTTAGCCTAGATATAGTCTATTTAGCCTAAATATAGGCTATCTAGGCTATTTCTGTTAGTTTATTCTGTATATTCTCTTAGTTTGCCAAATAGCCAAGTCAAATGATGTAACTCTGCATAAACGCGTTATATAGTGCAGACTAAGCACAGTTGTTCAATTTAGGGTTTAAAATGCCTATCTAGCCGAGATACAGCATATTTAGCCTAAATATAGGCTATCTAGGCTATTCTTCTTCTAGTTTGAGAAATAGCCTAATCAAGTGATGTAACTCTGCGTAAACGCGTTATATAGAGCAGACTAAGCACAGTTGTTCAATTTAGGGTTGAAACAGCCTGTCTAGCCTAGATATAGTCTATTTAGCCTAGATATAGTCTACTTAGCCTAAATATAGGCTATCTAGGCTATTTCTGTTAGTTTATTCTGTATATTCTCTTAGTTTGCCAAATAGCGTAGTCAAACGATGTAACTCTGCATAAACGCGTTATATAGTGCAGACTAAGCACAGTTGTTCAATTTAGGGTTTAAAATGCCTATCTAGCCGAGATATAGTCTATTTAGCCTAAATATAGGCTATCTAGGCTATTCTTCTGTTAGTTTGCCAAATAGCCTAGTCAAGTGATGTAACTCTGCATAAACGCCTTATATAGTGCAGACTAAGCACAGTTGTTCAATTTAGGGTTGAAACAGCCTGTCTAGCCTAGATATAATCTATTTAGCCTAGATATAGGCTATTTAGCCTAAATATAGTCTATCTAGTCTATTTCTGTTAGTTTATTTTGTATATTCTGTTAGTTTGCCAAATAGCCTAGTCAAATGATGTAACTCTGCATAAACGCGTTATATAGTGCAGACTAAGCACAGTTGTTCAATTTAGGGTTGAAACAGACTGTCTAGCCTAGATATAATCTATTTAGCCTAGATATAGGCTATTTAGCCTAAATATAGGCTATCTAGGCTATTTCTGTTAGTTTATTCTGTATATTCTCTTAGTTTGCCAAATAGCCAAGTCAAATGATGTAACTCTGCATAAACGCGTTATATAGTGCAGACTAAGAACAGTTGTTCAATTTAGGGTTTAAAATGCCTATCTAGCCAAGATATAGTCTATTTAGCTTAAATATAGGCTATCTAGGCTATTCTTCTTCTAGTTTGAGAAATAGCCTAGTCAAGTGATGTAACTCTGCGTAAACGCGTTATATAGTGCAGACTAAGCACAGTTGTTCAATTTAGGGTTTAAAATGCCTATCTAGCCTAGATATATTCTAT
Source organism: Maratus speciosus (assembly GCA_963932465.1). Taxonomy (NCBI): domain Eukaryota; kingdom Metazoa; phylum Arthropoda; class Arachnida; order Araneae; family Salticidae; genus Maratus; species Maratus speciosus. Next base: position 77,864 of record CAWVRF010001138.1, read on the forward strand.
TTAGCCTAGATATAGTCTATTTAGCCTAAATATAGTCTATCTAGTCTATTTCTGTTAGTTTATTTTGTATATTCTGTTAGTTTGCCAAATAGCCTAGTCAAATGATGTAACTCTGCATTCAAGTGATGTAACTCTGCATAAACGCGTTATATAGTGCAGACTAAGCACAGTTGTTCAATTTAGGGTTTAAAATGCCTATCTAGCGTAGATATAGTCTATTTAGCCTAAATATAGGCTATCTAGGCTATTCTTCTTCTAGTTTAAGAAATAGCCTAATCAAGTGATGTAACTCTGCGTAAACGCGTTATATAGAGAAGACTAAGCACAGTTGTTCAATTTAGGGTTGAAACAGCCTGTCTAGCCTAGATATAGTCTATTTAGCCTAGATATAGTCTATTTAGCCTAGATATAGTCTATTTAGCCTAAATATAGGCTATCTAGGCTATTTCTGTTAGTTTATCCTGTATATTCTCTTAGTTTGCCAAATAGCCTAGTCAAATGATGTAACTCTGCATAAACGCGTTATATAGTGCAGACTAAGCACAGTTGTTCAATTTAAAGTTTAAAATGCCTATCTAGCCGAGATATTGTCTATTTAGCCTAAATATATGCTATCTAGGCTATTCTTCTGTTAGTTTGCCAAATAGCCTAGTCAAGTGATGTAACTCTGCGTAAACGCGTTATATAGTACAGACTAAGCACAGTTGTTCAATTTAGGGTTTAAAATGCCTATCTAGCCTAGATATATTCTATTTAGCCTAGATATAGTCTATTTAGCCTAAATATAGTCTATCTAGTCTATTTCTGTTAGTTTATTTTGTATATTCTGTTAGTTTGCCAAATAGCCTAGTCAAATGATGTAACTCTGCATAAACGCGTTATATAGTGCAGACTAAGCACAGTTGTTCAATTTAGGGTTTGAAATGCCTATCTAGCGTAGATATAGTCTATTTAGCTTAAAAATAGGCTATCTAGGCTATTCTTCTTCTAGTTTGAGAAATAGCCTAATCAAGTGATGTAACTCTGCATAAACGCGTTATATAGTGCAGACTAAGCACAGTTGTTCCATTTAGGGTTTAAAATGCCTATCTAGCGTAGATATAGTCTATTTAGCCTAAATATAGGCTATCTAGGCTATTCTTCTTCTAGTTTGAGAAATAGCCTAATCAAGTGATGTAACTCTGCGTAAACGCGTTATATAGAGCAGACTAAGCACAGTTGTTCAATTTAGGGTTGAAACAGCCTGTCTAGCCTAGATATAGTCTATTTAGCCTAGATATAGTCTATTTAGCCTAGATATAGTCTATTTAGCCTAAATATAGGCTATCTAGGCTATTTCTGTTAGTTTATTCTGTATATTCTCTTAGTTTGCCAAATAGCCAAGTCAAATGATGTAACTCTGCATAAACGCGTTATATAGTGCAGACTAAGCACAGTTGTTCAATTTAGGGTTTAAAATGCCTATCTAGCCGAGATACAGCATATTTAGCATAAATATAGGCTATCTAGGCTATTCTTCTTCTAGTTTGAGAAATAGCCTAATCAAGTGATGTAACTCTGCGTAAACGCGTTATATAGAGCAGACTAAGCACAGTTGTTCAATTTAGGGTTGAAACAGCCTGTCTAGCCTAGATATAGTCTATTTAGCCTAGATATAGTCTACTTAGCCTAAATATAGGCTATCTAGGCTATTTCTGTTAGTTTATTCTGTATATTCTCTTAGTTTGCCAAATAGCGTAGTCAAACGATGTAACTCTGCATAAACGCGTTATATAGTGCAGACTAAGCACAGTTGTTCAATTTAGGGTTTAAAATGCCTATCTAGCCGAGATATAGTCTATTTAGCCTAAATATAGTCTATCTAGGCTATTCTTCTGTTAGTTTGCCAAATAGCCTAGTCAAGTGATGTAACTCTGCATAAACGCCTTATATAGTGCAGACTAAGCACAGTTGTTCAATTTAGGGTTGAAACAGCCTGTCTAGCCTAGATATAATCTATTTAGCCTAGATATAGACTATTTAGCCTAAATATAGTCTATCTAGTCTATTTCTGTTAGTTTATTTTGTATATTCTGTTAGTTTGCCAGATAGCCTAGTCAAATGATGTAACTCTGCATAAACGCGTTATATAGTGCAGACTAAGCACAGTTGTTCAATTTAGGGTTGAAACAGACAGTCTAGACTAGATATAATCTATTTAGCCTAGATATAGGCTATTTAGCCTAAATATAGGCTATCTAGGCTATTTCTGTTAGTTTATTCTGTATATTCTCTTAGTTTGCCAAATAGCCAAGTCAAATGATGTAACTCTGCATAAACGCGTTATATAGTGCAGACTAAGAACAGTTGTTCAATTTAGGGTTTAAAATGCCTATCTAGCCAAGATATAGTCTATTTAGCCTAAATATAGGCTATCTAGGCTATTCTTCTTCTAGTTTGAGAAATAGCCTAGTGAAGTGATGTAACTCTGCGTAAACGCGTTATATAGTGCAGACTAAGCACAGTTGTTCAATTTAGGGTTTAAAATGCCTATCTAGCCTAGATATATTCTATTTAGCCTAGATATAGTCTATTTAGCCTAAATATAGTCTATCTAGTCTATTTCTGTTAGTTTATTTTGTATATTCTGTTAGTATGCCAAATAGCCTAGTCAAATGATGTAACTCTGCATTCAAGTGATGTAACTCTGCATAAACGCGTTATATAGTGCAGACTAAGCACAGTTGTTCAATTTAGGGTTTAAAATGCCTATCTAGCGTAGATATAGTCTATTTAGCCTAAATATAGGCTATCTAGGCTATTCTTCTTCTAGTTTAAGAAATAGCCTAATCAAGTGATGTAACTCTGCGTAAACGCGTTATATAGAGAAGACTAAGCACAGTTGTTCAATTTAGGGTTGAAACAGCCTGTCTAGCCTAGATATAGTCTATTTAGCCTAGATATAGTCTATTTAGCCTAAATATAGGCTATCTAGGCTATTTCTGTTAGTTTATCCTGTATATTCTCTTAGTTTGCCAAATAGCCTAGTCAAATGATGTAACTCTGCATAAACGCGTTATATAGTGCAGACTAAGCACAGTTGTTCAATTTAGGGTTTAAAATGCCTATCTAGCGTAGATATAGTCTATTTAGCTTAAAAATAGGCTATCTAGGCTATTCTTCTTCTAGTTTGAGAAATAGCCTAATCAAGTGATGTAACTCTGCATAAACGCGTTACATAGTGCAGACTAAGCACAGTTGTTCAATTTAGGGTTTAAAATGCCTATCTAGCGTAGATATAGTCTATTTAGCCTAAATATAGGCTATCTAGGCTATTCTTCTTCTAGTTTGAGAAATAGCCTAATCAAGTGATGTAACTCTGCGTAAACGCGTTATATAGAGCAGACTAAGCACAGTTGTTCAATTTAGGGTTGAAATAGCCTGTCTAGCCTAGATATAGTCTATTTAGCCTAGATATAGTCTATTTAGCCTAGATATAGTCTATTTAGCCTAAATATAGGCTATCTAGGCTATTTCTGTTAGTTTATTCTGTATATTCTCTTAGTTTGCCAAATAGCCAAGTCAAATGATGTAACTCTGCATAAACGCGTTATATAGTGCAGACTAAGCACAGTTGTTCAATTTAGGGTTAAAATGCCTATCTAGCGTAGATATAGTCTATTTGGCCTAAATATAGGCTATCTAGGCTATTCTTCTTCTAGTTTGAGAAATAGCCTAATCAAGTGATGTAACTCTGCGTAAACGCGTTATATAGAGCAGACTAAGCACAGTTGTTCAATTTAGGGTTTAAAATGCCTATCTAGCCTAGATATAGTCTATTTAGCCTAGATATAGTCTATTTAGCCTAAATATAGTCTATCTAGTCTATTTCTGTTAGTTTATTTTGTATATTCTGTTAGTTTGCCAAATAGCCTAGTCAAATGATGTAACTCTGCATAAACGCGTTATATAATGCAGACTAAGCACAGTTGTTCAATTTAGGGTTTAAAATGCCTATCTAGCGTAGATATAGTCTATTTATCCTAAATATAGGCTATCTAGGCTATTCTTCTTCTAGTTTGAGAAACAGCCTAATCAAGTGATGTAGCTCTGCATAAACGCGTTATATAGTGCAGACTAAGCACAGTTGTTCAATTTAGGGTTTAAAATGCCTATCTAGCGTAGATATAGTCTATTTAGCCTAAATATAGGCTATCTAGGCTATCCTTCTTCTAGTTTGAGAAAGAGCCTAATCAAGTGATGTAACTCTGCGTAAACGCGTTATATAGAGCAGACTAAGCACAGTTGTTCAATTTAGGGTTGAAACAGCCTGTCTAGCCTAGATATAGTCTATTTAGCCTAGATATAGTCTATTTAGCGTAAATATAGTCTATCTAGTCTATTTCTGTTAGTTTATTCTGTATATTCTCTTAGTTTGCCAAATAGCCAAGTCAAATGGTGTAACTCTGCATAAACGCGTTATATAGTGCAGACTAAGCACAGTTGTTCAATTTAGGGTTTAAAATGCCTATCTAGCGTAGATATAGTCTATTTAGCCTAAATATAGGCTATCTAGGCTATTCTTCTTCTAGTTTGAGAAATAGCCTAATCAAGTGATGTAACTCTGCATAAACGCCTTATATAGTGCAGACTAAGCACAGTTGTTCAATTTAGGGTTTAAAATGCCTTTCTAGCCTAGATATAGTCTATTTAGCCAAAATATAGGCTATCTAGGCTGTTTCTGTTAGTTTATTCTGTATATTCTGTTAGTTTGCCAAATAGCCTAGTCAAATGATGTAACTCTGCATAAACGCGTTATATAGTGCAGACTAAGCACAGTTGTTCAATTTAGGGTTTAAAATGCCTATCTAGCCAAGATATAGTCTATTTAGCCTAAATATAGGCTATCTAGGCTATTCTTCTTTTAGTTTGAGAAATAGCCTAGTCAAGTTATGTAACTCTGCGTAAACGCGTTATATAGTACAGACTAAGCACAGTTGTTCAATATAGGGTTTAAAATGCCTATCTAGCCTAGATATATTCTATTTAGCCTAGATATAGTCTATTTAGCCTAAATATAGTCTATCTAGTCTATTTCTGTTAGTTTATTTTGTATATTCTGTTAGTTTGCCAAATAGCCTAGTCAAATGATGTAACTCTGCATAAACGCGTTATATAGTACAGACTAAGCACAGTTGTTCAATTTAGGGTTGAAACAGCCTGTCTAGCCTAGATATAGTCTATTTAGCCTAGATATAGTCTATTTAGCCTAGATATAGTCTATTTAGCCTAAATATAGGCTATCTAGGCTATTTCTGTTAGTTTATTCTGTATATTCTCTTAGTTTGCCAAATAGCCAAGTCAAATGATGTAACTCTGCATAAACGCGTTATATAGTGCAGACTAAGCACAGTTGTTCAATTTAGGGTTTAAAATGCCTATCTAGCCGAGATATAGCATATTTAGCCTAAATATAGGCTATCTAGGCTATTTTTCTTCTAGTTTGAGAAATAGCCTAATCAAGTGATGTAACTCTGCGTAAACGCGTTATATAGAGCAGACTAAGCACAGTTGTTCAATTTAGGGTTGAAACAGCCTGTCTAGCCTAGATATAGTCTATTTAGCCTAGATATAGTCTACTTAGCCTAAATATAGGCTATCTAGGCTATTTCTGTTAGTTTATTCTGTATATTCTGTTAGTTTGCCAAATAGCCTAGTCAAATGATGTAACTCTGCATAAACGCGTTATATAGTGCAGACTAAGAACAGTTGTTCAATTTAGGGTTTAAAATGCCTATCTAGCCAAGATATAGTCTATTTAGCCTAAATATAGGCTATCTAGGCTATTCTTCTTCTAGTTTGAGAAATAGCCTAGTCAAGTGATGTAACTCTGCGTAAACGCGTTATATAGTGCAGACTAAGCACAGTTGTTCAATTTAGGGTTTAAAATGCCTATCTAGCCTAGATATATTCTATTTAGCCTAGATATAGTCTATTTAGCCTAAATATAGTCTATCTAGTCTATTTCTGTTAGTTTATTTTGTATATTCTGTTAGTATGCCAAATAGCCTAGTCAAATGATGTAACTCTGCATTCAAGTGATGTAACTCTGCATAAACGCGTTATATAGTGCAGACTAAGCACAGTTGTTCAATTTAGGGTTTAAAATGCCTATCTAGCGTAGATATAGTCTATTTAGCCTAAATATAGGCTATCTAGGCTATTCTTCATCTAGTTTAAGAAATAGCCTAATCAAGTGATGTAACTCTGCGTAAACGCGTTATATAGAGAAGACTAAGCACAGTTGTTCAATTTAGGGTTGAAACAGCCTGTCTAGCCTAGATATAGTCTATTTAGCCTAGATATAGTCTATTTAGCCTAAATATAGGCTATCTAGGCTATTTCTGTTAGTTTATCCTGTATATTCTCTTAGTTTGCCAAATAGCCTAGTCAAATGATGTAACTCTGCATAAACGCGTTATATAGTGCAGACTAAGCACAGTTGTTCAATTTAAAGTTTAAAATGCCTATCTAGCCGAGATATTGTCTATTTAGCCTAAATATATGCTATCTAGGCTATTCTTCTGTTAGTTTGCCAAATAGCCTAGTCAAGTGATGTAACTCTGCGTAAACGCGTTATATAGTACAGACTAAGCACAGTTGTTCAATTTAGGGTTTAAAATGCCTATCTAGCCTAGATATATTCTATTTAGCCTAGATATAGTCTATTTAGCCTAAATATAGTCTATCTAGTCTATTTCTGTTAGTTTATTTTGTATATTCTGTTAGTTTGCCAAATAGCCTAGTCAAATGATGTAACTCTGCATAAACGCGTTATATAGTGCAGACTAAGCACAGTTGTTCAATTTAGGGTTTAAAATGCCTATCTAGCGTAGATATAGTCTATTTAGCTTAAAAATAGGCTATCTAGGCTATTCTTCTTCTAGTTTGAGAAATAGCCTAATCAAGTGATGTAACTCTGCATAAACGCGTTACATAGTGCAGACTAAGCACAGTTGTTCAATTTAGGGTTTAAAATGCCTATCTAGCGTAGATATAGTCTATTTAGCCTAAATATAGGCTATCTAGGCTATTCTTCTTCTAGTTTGAGAAATAGCCTAATCAAGTGATGTAACTCTGCGTAAACGCGTTATATAGAGCAGACTAAGCACAGTTGTTCAATTTAGGGTTAAAATAGCCTGTCTAGCCTAGATATAGTCTATTTAGCCTAGATATAGTCTATTTAGCCTAGATATAGTCTATTTAGCCTAAATATAGGCTATCTAGGCTATTTCTGTTAGTTTATTCTGTATATTCTCTTAGTTTGCCAAATAGCCAAGTCAAATGATGTAACTCTGCATAAACGCGTTATATAGTGCAGACTAAGCACAGTTGTTCAATTTAGGGTTAAAATGCCTATCTAGCGTAGATATAGTCTATTTGGCCTAAATATAGGCTATCTAGGCTATTCTTCTTCTAGTTTGAGAAATAGCCTAATCAAGTGATGTAACTCTGCGTATACGCGTTATATAGAGCAGACTAAGCACAGTTGTTCAATTTAGGGTTTAAAATGCCTATCTAGCCTAGATATATTCTATTTAGCCTAGATATAGTCTATTTAGCCTAAATATAGTCTATCTAGTCTATTTCTGTTAGTTTATTTTGTATATTCTGTTAGTTTGCCAAATAGCCTAGTCAAATGATGTAACTCTGCATAAACGCGTTATATAATGCAGACTAAGCACAGTTGTTCAATTTAGGGTTTAAAATGCCTATCTAGCGTAGATATAGTCTATTTATCCTAAATATAGGCTATCTAGGCTATTCTTCTTCTAGTTTGAGAAACAGCCTAATCAAGTGATGTAGCTCTGCATAAACGCGTTATATAGTGCAGACTAAGCACAGTTGTTCAATTTAGGGTTTAAAATGCCTATCTAGCGTAGATATAGTCTATTTAGCCTAAATATAGGCTATCTAGGCTATTCTTCTTCTAGTTTGAGAAATAGCCTAATCAAGTGATGTAACTCTGCATAAACGCCTTATATAGTGCAGACTAAGCACAGTTGTTCAATTTAGGGTTTAAAATGCCTTTCTAGCCTAGATATAGTCTATTTAGCCTAAATATAGGCTATCTAGGCTGTTTCTGTTAGTTTATTCTGTATATTCTGTTAGTTTGCCAAATAGCCTAGTCAAATGATGTAACTCTGCATAAACGCGTTATATAGTGCAGACTAAGCACAGTTGTTCAATTTAGGGTTTAAAATGCCTATCTAGCCAAGATATAGTCTATTTAGCCTAAATATAGGCTATCTAGGCTATTCTTCTTTTAGTTTGAGAAATAGCCTAGTCAAGTTATGTAACTCTGCGTAAACGCGTTATATAGTACAGACTAAGCACAGTTGTTCAATATAGGGTTTAAAATGCCTATCTAGCCTAGATATATTCTATTTAGCCTAGATATAGTCTATTTAGCCTAAATATAGTCTATCTAGTCTATTTCTGTTAGTTTATTTTGTATATTCTGTTAGTTTGCCAAATAGCCTAGTCAAATGATGTAACTCTGCATAAACGCGTTATATAGTACAGACTAAGCACAGTTGTTCAATTTAGGGTTGAAACAGCCTGTCTAGCCTAGATATAGTCTATTTAGCCTAGATATAGTCTATTTAGCCTAGATATAGTCTATTTAGCCTAAATATAGGCTATCTAGGCTATTTCTGTTAGTTTATTCTGTATATTCTCTTAGTTTGCCAAATAGCCAAGTCAAATGATGTAACTCTGCATAAACGCGTTATATAGTGCAGACTAAGCACAGTTGTTCAATTTAGGGTTTAAAATGCCTATCTAGCCGAGATATAGCATATTTAGCCTAAATATAGGCTATCTAGGCTATTTTTCTTCTAGTTTGAGAAATAGCCTAATCAAGTGATGTAACTCTGCGTAAACGCGTTATATAGAGCAGACTAAGCACAGTTGTTCAATTTAGGGTTGAAACAGCCTGTCTAGCCTAGATATAGTCTATTTAGCCTAGATATAGTCTACTTAGCCTAAATATAGGCTATCTAGGCTATTTCTGTTAGTTTATTCTGTATATTGTGTTAGTTTGCCAAATAGCCTAGTCAAATGATGTAACTCTGCATAAACGCGTTATATAGTGCAGACTAAGAACAGTTGTTCAATTTAGGGTTTAAAATGCCTATCTAGCCAAGATATAGTCTATTTAGCCTAAATATAGGCTATCTAGGCTATTCTTCTTCTAGTTTGAGAAATAGCCTAGTCAAGTGATGTAACTCTGCGTAAACGCGTTATATAGTGCAGACTAAGCACAGTTGTTCAATTTAGGGTTTAAAATGCCTATCTAGCCTAGATATATTCTATTTAGCCTAGATATAGTCTATTTAGCCTAAATATAGTCTATCTAGTCTATTTCTGTTAGTTTATTTTGTATATTCTGTTAGTATGCCAAATAGCCTAGTCAAATGATGTAACTCTGCATTCAAGTGATGTAACTCTGCATAAACGCGTTATATAGTGCAGACTAAGCACAGTTGTTCAATTTAGGGTTTAAAATGCCTATCTAGCGTAGATATAGTCTATTTAGCCTAAATATAGCCTATCTAGGCTATTCTTCTTCTAGTTTAAGAAATAGCCTAATCAAGTGATGTAACTCTGCGTAAACGCGTTATATAGAGAAGACTAAGCACAGTTGTTCAATTTAGGGTTGAAACAGCCTGTCTAGCCTAGATATAGTCTATTTAGCCTAGATATAGTCTATTTAGCCTAAATATAGGCTATCTAGGCTATTTCTGTTAGTTTATCCTGTATATTCTCTTAGTTTGCCAAATAGCCTAGTCAAATGATGTAACTCTGCATAAACGCGTTATATAGTGCAGACTAAGCACAGTTGTTCAATTTAAAGTTTAAAATGCCTATCTAGCCGAGATATTGTCTATTTAGCCTAAATATATGCTATCTAGGCTATTCTTCTGTTAGTTTGCCAAATAGCCTAGTCAAGTGATGTAACTCTGCGTAAACGCGTTATATAGTACAGACTAAGCACAGTTGTTCAATTTAGGGTTTAAAATGCCTATCTAGCCTAGATATATTCTATTTAGCCTAGATATAGTCTATTTAGCCTAAATATAGTCTATCTAGTCTATTTCTGTTAGTTTATTTTGTATATTCTGTTAGTTTGCCAAATAGCCTAGTCAAATGATGTAACTCTGCATAAACGCGTTATATAGTGCAGACTAAGCACAGTTGTTCAATTTAGGGTTTAAAATGCCTATCTAGCGTAGATATAGTCTATTTAGCTTAAAAATAGGCTATCTAGGCTATTCTTCTTCTAGTTTGAGAAATAGCCTAATCAAGTGATGTAACTCTGCATAAACGCGTTACATAGTGCAGACTAAGCACAGTTGTTCAATTTAGGGTTTAAAATGCCTATCTAGCGTAGATATAGTCTATTTAGCCTAAATATAGGCTATCTAGGCTATTCTTCTTCTAGTTTGAGAAATAGCCTAATCAAGTGATGTAACTCTGCGTAAACGCGTTATATAGAGCAGACTAAGCACAGTTGTTCAATTTAGGGTTAAAATAGCCTGTCTAGCCTAGATATAGTCTATTTAGCCTAGATATAGTCTATTTAGCCTAGATATAGTCTATTTAGCCTAAATATAGGCTATCTAGGCTATTTCTGTTAGTTTATTCTGTATATTCTCTTAGTTTGCCAAATAGCCAAGTCAAATGATGTAACTCTGCATAAACGCGTTATATAGTGCAGACTAAGCACAGTTGTTCAATTTAGGGTTAAAATGCCTATCTAGCGTAGATATAGTCTATTTGGCCTAAATATAGGCTATCTAGGCTATTCTTCTTCTAGTTTGAGAAATAGCCTAATCAAGTGATGTAACTCTGCGTATACGCGTTATATAGAGCAGACTAAGCACAGTTGTTCAATTTAGGGTTTAAAATGCCTATCTAGCCTAGATATATTCTATTTAGCCTAGATATAGTCTATTTAGCCTAAATATAGTCTATCTAGTCTATTTCTGTTAGTTTATTTTGTATATTCTGTTAGTTTGCCAAATAGCCTAGTCAAATGATGTAACTCTGCATAAACGCGTTATATAGTGCAGACTAAGCACAGTTGTTCAATTTAGGGTTTAAAATGCCTATCTAGCGTAGATATAGTCTATTTAGCTTAAAAATAGGCTATCTAGGCTATTCTTCTTCTAGTTTGAGAAATAGCCTAATCAAGTGATGTAACTCTGCATAAACGCGTTACATAGTGCAGACTAAGCACAGTTGTTCAATTTAGGGTTTAAAATGCCTATCTAGCGTAGATATAGTCTATTTAGCCTAAATATAGGCTATCTAGGCTATTCTTCTTCTAGTTTGAGAAATAGCCTAATCAAGTGATGTAACTCTGCGTAAACGCGTTATATAGAGCAGACTAAGCACAGTTGTTCAATTTAGGGTTAAAATAGCCTGTCTAGCCTAGATATAGTCTATTTAGCCTAGATATAGTCTATTTAGCCTAGATATAGTCTATTTAGCCTAAATATAGGCTATCTAGGCTATTTCTGTTAGTTTATTCTGTATATTCTCTTAGTTTGCCAAATAGCCAAGTCAAATGATGTAACTCTGCATAAACGCGTTATATAGTGCAGACTAAGCACAGTTGTTCAATTTAGGGTTAAAATGCCTATCTAGCGTAGATATAGTCTATTTGGCCTAAATATAGGCTATCTAGGCTATTCTTCTTCTAGTTTGAGAAATAGCCTAATCAAGTGATGTAACTCTGCGTATACGCGTTATATAGAGCAGACTAAGCACAGTTGTTCAATTTAGGGTTTAAAATGCCTATCTAGCCTAGATATATTCTATTTAGCCTAGATATAGTCTATTTAGCCTAAATATAGTCTATCTAGTCTATTTCTGTTAGTTTATTTTGTATATTCTGTTAGTTTGCCAAATAGCCTAGTCAAATGATGTAACTCTGCATAAACGCGTTATATAATGCAGACTAAGCACAGTTGTTCAATTTAGGGTTTAAAATGCCTATCTAGCGTAGATATAGTCTATTTATCCTAAATATAGGCTATCTAGGCTATTCTTCTTCTAGTTTGAGAAACAGCCTAATCAAGTGATGTAGCTCTGCATAAACGCGTTATATAGTGCAGACTAAGCACAGTTGTTCAATTTAGGGTTTAAAATGCCTATCTAGCGTAGATATAGTCTATTTAGCCTAAATATAGGCTATCTAGGCTATTCTTCTTCTAGTTTGAGAAATAGCCTAATCAAGTGATGTAACTCTGCATAAACGCCTTATATAGTGCAGACTAAGCACAGTTGTTCAATTTAGGGTTTAAAATGCCTTTCTAGCCTAGATATAGTCTATTTAGCCTAAATATAGGCTATCTAGGCTGTTTCTGTTAGTTTATTCTGTATATTCTGTTAGTTTGCCAAATAGCCTAGTCAAATGATGTAACTCTGCATAAACGCGTTATATAGTGCAGACTAAGCACAGTTGTTCAATTTAGGGTTTAAAATGCCTATCTAGCCAAGATATAGTCTATTTAGCCTAAATATAGGCTATCTAGGCTATTCTTCTTTTAGTTTGAGAAATAGCCTAGTCAAGTTATGTAACTCTGCGTAAACGCGTTATATAGTACAGACTAAGCACAGTTGTTCAATATAGGGTTTAAAATGCCTATCTAGCCTAGATATATTCTATTTAGCCTAGATATAGTCTATTTAGCCTAAATATAGTCTATCTAGTCTATTTCTGTTAGTTTATTTTGTATATTCTGTTAGTTTGCCAAATAGCCTAGTCAAATGATGTAACTCTGCATAAACGCGTTATATAGTACAGACTAAGCACAGTTGTTCAATTTAGGGTTGAAACAGCCTGTCTAGCCTAGATATAGTCTATTTAGCCTAGATATAGTCTATTTAGCCTAGATATAGTCTATTTAGCCTAAATATAGGCTATCTAGGCTATTTCTGTTAGTTTATTCTGTATATTCTCTTAGTTTGCCAAATAGCCAAGTCAAATGATGTAACTCTGCATAAACGCGTTATATAGTGCAGACTAAGCACAGTTGTTCAATTTAGGGTTTAAAATGCCTATCTAGCCGAGATATAGCATATTTAGCCTAAATATAGGCTATCTAGGCTATTTTTCTTCTAGTTTGAGAAATAGCCTAATCAAGTGATGTAACTCTGCGTAAACGCGTTATATAGAGCAGACTAAGCACAGTTGTTCAATTTAGGGTTGAAACAGCCTGTCTAGCCTAGATATAGTCTATTTAGCCTAGATATAGTCTACTTAGCCTAAATATAGGCTATCTAGGCTATTTCTGTTAGTTTATTCTGTATATTGTGTTAGTTTGCCAAATAGCCTAGTCAAATGATGTAACTCTGCATAAACGCGTTATATAGTGCAGACTAAGAACAGTTGTTCAATTTAGGGTTTAAAATGCCTATCTAGCCAAGATATAGTCTATTTAGCCTAAATATAGGCTATCTAGGCTATTCTTCTTCTAGTTTGAGAAATAGCCTAGTCAAGTGATGTAACTCTGCGTAAACGCGTTATATAGTGCAGACTAAGCACAGTTGTTCAATTTAGGGTTTAAAATGCCTATCTAGCCTAGATATATTCTATTTAGCCTAGATATAGTCTATTTAGCCTAAATATAGTCTATCTAGTCTATTTCTGTTAGTTTATTTTGTATATTCTGTTAGTATGCCAAATAGCCTAGTCAAATGATGTAACTCTGCATTCAAGTGATGTAACTCTGCATAAACGCGTTATATAGTGCAGACTAAGCACAGTTGTTCAATTTAGGGTTTAAAATGCCTATCTAGCGTAGATATAGTCTATTTAGCCTAAATATAGCCTATCTAGGCTATTCTTCTTCTAGTTTAAGAAATAGCCTAATCAAGTGATGTAACTCTGCGTAAACGCGTTATATAGAGAAGACTAAGCACAGTTGTTCAATTTAGGGTTGAAACAGCCTGTCTAGCCTAGATATAGTCTATTTAGCCTAGATATAGTCTATTTAGCCTAAATATAGGCTATCTAGGCTATTTCTGTTAGTTTATCCTGTATATTCTCTTAGTTTGCCAAATAGCCTAGTCAAATGATGTAACTCTGCATAAACGCGTTATATAGTGCAGACTAAGCACAGTTGTTCAATTTAAAGTTTAAAATGCCTATCTAGCCGAGATATTGTCTATTTAGCCTAAATATATGCTATCTAGGCTATTCTTCTGTTAGTTTGCCAAATAGCCTAGTCAAGTGATGTAACTCTGCGTAAACGCGTTATATAGTACAGACTAAGCACAGTTGTTCAATTTAGGGTTTAAAATGCCTATCTAGCCTAGATATATTCTATTTAGCCTAGATATAGTCTATTTAGCCTAAATATAGTCTATCTAGTCTATTTCTGTTAGTTTATTTTGTATATTCTGTTAGTTTGCCAAATAGCCTAGTCAAATGATGTAACTCTGCATAAACGCGTTATATAGTGCAGACTAAGCACAGTTGTTCAATTTAGGGTTTAAAATGCCTATCTAGCGTAGATATAGTCTATTTAGCTTAAAAATAGGCTATCTAGGCTATTCTTCTTCTAGTTTGAGAAATAGCCTAATCAAGTGATGTAACTCTGCATAAACGCGTTACATAGTGCAGACTAAGCACAGTTGTTCAATTTAGGGTTTAAAATGCCTATCTAGCGTAGATATAGTCTATTTAGCCTAAATATAGGCTATCTAGGCTATTCTTCTTCTAGTTTGAGAAATAGCCTAATCAAGTGATGTAACTCTGCGTAAACGCGTTATATAGAGCAGACTAAGCACAGTTGTTCAATTTAGGGTTAAAATAGCCTGTCTAGCCTAGATATAGTCTATTTAGCCTAGATATAGTCTATTTAGCCTAGATATAGTCTATTTAGCCTAAATATAGGCTATCTAGGCTATTTCTGTTAGTTTATTCTGTATATTCTCTTAGTTTGCCAAATAGCCAAGTCAAATGATGTAACTCTGCATAAACGCGTTATATAGTGCAGACTAAGCACAGTTGTTCAATTTAGGGTTAAAATGCCTATCTAGCGTAGATATAGTCTATTTGGCCTAAATATAGGCTATCTAGGCTATTCTTCTTCTAGTTTGAGAAATAGCCTAATCAAGTGATGTAACTCTGCGTATACGCGTTATATAGAGCAGACTAAGCACAGTTGTTCAATTTAGGGTTTAAAATGCCTATCTAGCCTAGATATATTCTATTTAGCCTAGATATAGTCTATTTAGCCTAAATATAGTCTATCTAGTCTATTTCTGTTAGTTTATTTTGTATATTCTGTTAGTTTGCCAAATAGCCTAGTCAAATGATGTAACTCTGCATAAACGCGTTATATAATGCAGACTAAGCACAGTTGTTCAATTTAGGGTTTAAAATGCCTATCTAGCGTAGATATAGTCTATTTATCCTAAATATAGGCTATCTAGGCTATTCTTCTTCTAGTTTGAGAAACAGCCTAATCAAGTGATGTAGCTCTGCATAAACGCGTTATATAGTGCAGACTAAGCACAGTTGTTCAATTTAGGGTTTAAAATGCCTATCTAGCGTAGATATAGTCTATTTAGCCTAAATATAGGCTATCTAGGCTATTCTTCTTCTAGTTTGAGAAATAGCCTAATCAAGTGATGTAACTCTGCATAAACGCCTTATATAGTGCAGACTAAGCACAGTTGTTCAATTTAGGGTTTAAAATGCCTTTCTAGCCTAGATATAGTCTATTTAGCCTAAATATAGGCTATCTAGGCTGTTTCTGTTAGTTTATTCTGTATATTCTGTTAGTTTGCCAAATAGCCTAGTCAAATGATGTAACTCTGCATAAACGCGTTATATAGTGCAGACTAAGCACAGTTGTTCAATTTAGGGTTTAAAATGCCTATCTAGCCAAGATATAGTCTATTTAGCCTAAATATAGGCTATCTAGGCTATTCTTCTTTTAGTTTGAGAAATAGCCTAGTCAAGTTATGTAACTCTGCGTAAACGCGTTATATAGTACAGACTAAGCACAGTTGTTCAATATAGGGTTTAAAATGCCTATCTAGCCTAGATATATTCTATTTAGCCTAGATATAGTCTATTTAGCCTAAATATAGTCTATCTAGTCTATTTCTGTTAGTTTATTTTGTATATTCTGTTAGTTTGCCAAATAGCCTAGTCAAATGATGTAACTCTGCATAAACGCGTTATATAGTACAGACTAAGCACAGTTGTTCAATTTAGGGTTGAAACAGCCTGTCTAGCCTAGATATAGTCTATTTAGCCTAGATATAGTCTATTTAGCCTAGATATAGTCTATTTAGCCTAAATATAGGCTATCTAGGCTATTTCTGTTAGTTTATTCTGTATATTCTCTTAGTTTGCCAAATAGCCAAGTCAAATGATGTAACTCTGCATAAACGCGTTATATAGTGCAGACTAAGCACAGTTGTTCAATTTAGGGTTTAAAATGCCTATCTAGCCGAGATATAGCATATTTAGCCTAAATATAGGCTATCTAGGCTATTTTTCTTCTAGTTTGAGAAATAGCCTAATCAAGTGATGTAACTCTGCGTAAACGCGTTATATAGAGCAGACTAAGCACAGTTGTTCAATTTAGGGTTGAAACAGCCTGTCTAGCCTAGATATAGTCTATTTAGCCTAGATATAGTCTACTTAGCCTAAATATAGGCTATCTAGGCTATTTCTGTTAGTTTATTCTGTATATTCTGTTAGTTTGCCAAATAGCCTAGTCAAATGATGTAACTCTGCATAAACGCGTTATATAGTGCAGACTAAGCACAGTTGTTCAATTTAGGGTTTAAAATGCCTATCTAGCGTAGATATAGTCTATTTAGCCTAAATATAGGCTATCTAGGCTATTCTTCTTCTAGTTTGAGAAATAGCCTAATCAAGTGATGTAACTCTGCATAAACGCCTTATATAGTGCAGACTAAGCACAGTTGTTCAATTTAGGGTTTAAAATGCCTTTCTAGCCTAGATATAGTCTATTTAGCCTAGATATAGTCTATTTAGCCTAAATATAGGCTATCTAGGCTGTTTCTGTTAGTTTATTCTGTATATTCTGTTAGTTTGCCAAATAGCCTAGTCAAATGATGTAACTCTGCATAAACGCGTTATATAGTGCAGACTAAGCACAGTTGTTCAATTTAGGGTTTAAAATGCCTATCTAGCCAAGATATAGTCTATTTAGCCTAAATATAGGCTATCTAGGCTATTCTTCTTTTAGTTTGAGAAATAGCCTAGTCAAGTTATGTAACTCTGCGTAAACGCGTTATATAGTACAGACTAAGCACAGTTGTTCAATATAGGGTTTAAAATGCCTATCTAGCCTAGATATATTCTATTTAGCCTAGATATAGTCTATTTAGCCTAAATATAGTCTATCTAGTCTATTTCTGTTAGTTTATTTTGTATATTCTGTTAGTTTGCCAAATAGCCTAGTCAAATGATGTAACTCTGCATAAACGCGTTATATAGTACAGACTAAGCACAGTTGTTCAATTTAGGGTTGAAACAGCCTGTCTAGCCTAGATATAGTCTATTTAGCCTAGATATAGTCTATTTAGCCTAGATATAGTCTATTTAGCCTAAATATAGGCTATCTAGGCTATTTCTGTTAGTTTATTCTGTATATTCTCTTAGTTTGCCAAATAGCCAAGTCAAATGATGTAACTCTGCATAAACGCGTTATATAGTGCAGACTAAGCACAGTTGTTCAATTTAGGGTTTAAAATGCCTATCTAGCCGAGATATAGCATATTTAGCCTAAATATAGGCTATCTAGGCTATTTTTCTTCTAGTTTGAGAAATAGCCTAATCAAGTGATGTAACTCTGCGTAAACGCGTTATATAGAGCAGACTAAGCACAGTTGTTCAATTTAGGGTTGAAACAGCCTGTCTAGCCTAGATATAGTCTATTTAGCCTAGATATAGTCTACTTAGCCTAAATATAGGCTATCTAGGCTATTTCTGTTAGTTTATTCTGTATATTCTGTTAGTTTGCCAAATAGCCTAGTCAAATGATGTAACTCTGCATAAACGCGTTATATAGTGCAGACTAAGCACAGTTGTTCAATTTAGGGTTCAAAATGCCTATCTAGCGTAGATATAGTCTATTTAGCCTAAATATAGGCTATCTAGGCTATTCTTCTTCTAGTTTGAGAAATAGCCTAATCAAATGATGTAACTCTGCGTAAACGCGTTATATAGAGCAGACTAAGCACAGTTGTTCAATTTAGGGTTTAAAATGCCTATCTAGCCTAGATATGTTCTATTTAGCCTAGATATAGTCTATTTAGCCTAAATATAGTCTATCTAGTCTATTTCTGTTAGTTTATTTTGTATATTCTGTTAGTTTGCCAAATAGCCTAGTCAAATGATGTAACTCTGCATTCAAGTGATGTAACTCTGCATAAACGCGTTATATAGTGCAGACTAAGCACAGTTGTTCAATTTAGGGTTTAAAATGCCTATCTAGCGTAGATATAGTCTATTTAGCCTAAATATAGGCTATCTAGGCTATTCTTCTTCTAGTTTAAGAAATAGCCTAATCAAGTGATGTAACTCTGCGTAAACGCGTTATATAGAGCAGACTAAGCACAGTTGTTCAATTTAGGGTTGAAACAGCCTGTCTAGCCTAGATATAGTCTATTTAGCCTAGATATAGTCTATTTAGCCTAAATATAGGCTATCTAGGCTATTTCTGTTAGTTTATCCTGTATATTCTCTTAGTTTGCCAAATAGCCTAGTCAAATGATGTAACTCTGCATAAACGCGTTATATAGTGCAGACTAAGCACAGTTGTTCAATTTAAAGTTTAAAATGCCTCTCTAGCCGAGATATTGTCTATTTAGCCTAAATATATGCTATCTAGGCTATTCTTCTGTTAGTTTGCCAAATAGCCTAGTCAAGTGATGTAACTCTGCGTAAACGCGTTATATAGTACAGACTAAGCACAATTGTTCAATTTAGGGTTTAAAATGCCTATCTAGCCTAGATATATTCTATTTAGCCTAGATATAGTCTATTTAGCCTAAATATAGTCTATCTAGTCTATTTCTGTTAGTTTATTTTGTATATTCATTTAGTTTGCCAAATAGCCTAGTCAAATGATGTAACTCTGCATAAACGCGTTATATAGTGCAGACTAAGCACAGTTGTTCAATTTAGGGTTTAAAATGCCTATCTAGCGTAGATATAGTCTATTTAGCCTAAAAATAGGCTATCTAGGCTATTCTTCTTCTAGTTTGAGAAATAGCCTAATCAAGTGATGTAACTCTGCATAAACGCGTTATATAGTGCAGACTAAGCACAGTTGTTCAATTTAGGGTTTAAAATGCCTATCTAGCGTAGATATAGTCTATTTAGCCTAAATATAGGCTATCTAGGCTATTCTTCTTCTAGTTTGAGAAATAGCCTAATCAAGTGATGTAACTCTGCGTAAACGCGTTATATAGAGCAGACTAAGCACAGTTGTTCAATTTAGGGTTGAAATAGCCTGTCTAGCCTAGATATAGTCTATTTAGCCTAGATATAGTCTATTTAGCCTAAATATAGGCTATCTAGGCTATTTCTGTTAGTTTATTCTGTATATTCTCTTAGTTTGCCAAATAGGCAAGTCAAATGATGTAACTCTGCATAAACGCGTTATATAGTGCAGACTAAGCACAGTTGTTCAATTTAGGGTTAAAATGCCTATCTAGCGTAGATATAGTCTATTTGGCCTAAATATAGGCTATCTAGGCTATTCTTCTTCTAGTTTGAGAAATAGCCTAATCAAGTGATGTAACTCTGCGTAAACGCGTTATATAGAGCAGACTAAGCACAGTTGTTCAATTTAGGGTTTAAAATGCCTATCTAGCCTAGATATATTCTATTTAGCCTAGATATAGTCTATTTAGCCTAAATATAGTCTATCTAGTCTATTTCTGTTAGTTTATTTTGTATATTCTGTTAGTTTGCCAAATAGCCTAGTCAAATGATGTAACTCTGCATAAACGCGTTATATAATGCAGACTAAGCACAGTTGTTCAATTTAGGGTTTAAAATGCCTATCTAGCGTAGATATAGTCTATTTATCCTAAATATAGGCTATCTAGGCTATTCTTCTTCTAGTTTGAGAAATAGCCTAATCAAGTGATGGAGCTCTGCATAAACGCGTTATATAGTGGAGACTAAGCACAGTTGTTCAATTTAGGGTTTAAAATGCCTATCTAGCGTAGATATAGTCTATTTAGCCTAAATATAGGCTATCTAGGCTATCCTTCTTCTAGTTTGAGAAAGAGCCTAATCAAGTGATGTAACTCTGCGTAAACGCGTTATATAGAGCAGACTAAGCACAGTTGTTCAATTTAGGGTTGAAACAGCCTGTCTAGCCTAGATATAGTCTATTTAGCCTAGATATAGTCTATTTAGCGTAAATATAGTCTATCTAGGCTATTTCTGTTAGTTTATTCTGTATATTCTCTTAGTTTGCCAAATAGCCAAGTCAAATGGTGTAACTCTGCATAAACGCGTTATATAGTGCAGACTAAGCACAGTTGTTCAATTTAGGGTTTAAAATGCCTATCTAGCGTAGATATAGTCTATTTAGCCTAAATATAGGCTATCTAGGCTATTCTTCTTCTAGTTTGAGAAATAGCCTAATCAAGTGATGTAACTCTGCATAAACGCCTTATATAGTGCAGACTAAGCACAGTTGTTCAATTTAGGGTTTAAAATGCCTTTCTAGCCTAGATATAGTCTATTTAGCCTAGATATAGTCTATTTAGCCTAAATATAGGCTATCTAGGCTGTTTCTGTTAGTTTATTCTGTATATTCTGTTAGTTTGCCAAATAGCCTAGTCAAATGATGTAACTCTGCATAAACGCGTTATATAGTGCAGACTAAGCACAGTTGTTCAATTTAGGGTTTAAAATGCCTATCTAGCCAAGATATAGTCTATTTAGCCTAAATATAGGCTATCTAGGCTATTCTTCTTTTAGTTTGAGAAATAGCCTAGTCAAGTTATGTAACTCTGCGTAAACGCGTTATATAGTACAGACTAAGCACAGTTGTTTCAATATAGGGTTTAAAATGCCTATCTAGCCTAGATTATTCTATTTAGCCTAGATATAGTCTATTTAGCCTAAATATAGTCTATCTACTCTATTTCTGTTAGTTTATTTTGTATATTCTGTTAGTTTGCCAAATAGCCTAGTCAAATGATGTAACTCTGCATAAACGCGTTATATAGTGCAGACTAAGCACAGTTGTTCAATTTAGGGTTGAAACAGCCTGTCTAGCCTAGATATAGTCTATTTAGCCTAGATATAGTCCATTTAGCCTAGATATAGTCTATTTAGCCTAGATATAGTCTATTTAGCCTAAATATAGGCTATCTAGGCTATTTCTGTTAGTTTATTCTGTATATTCTCTTAGTTTGCCAAATAGCCAAGTCAAATGATGTAACTCTGCATAAACGCGTTATATAGTGCAGACTAAGCACAGTTGTTCAATTTAGGGTTTAAAATGCCTATCTAGCCGAGATATAGCATATTTAGCCTAAATATAGGCTATCTAGGCTATTTTTCTTCTAGTTTGAGAAATAGCCTAATCAAGTGATGTAACTCTGCGTAAACGCGTTATATAGAGCAGACTAAGCACAGTTGTTCAATTTAGGGTTGAAACAGCCTGTCTAAACTAGATATAGTCCATTTAGCCTAGATATAGTCTATTTAGCCTAGATATAGTCTATTTAGCCTAAATATAGGCTATCTAGGCTATTTCTGTTAGTTTATTCTGTATATTCTGTTAGTTTGCCAAATAGCCTAGTCAAATGATGTAACTCTGCATTCAAGTGATGTAACTCTGCATAAACGCGTTATATAGTGCAGACTAAGCACAGTTGTTCAATTTAGGGTTTAAAATGCCTATCTAGCGTAGATATAGTCTATTTAGCCTAAATATAGGCTATCTAGGCTATTCTTCTTCTAGTTTAAGAAATAGCCTAATCAAGTGATGTAACTCTGCGTAAACGCGTTATATAGAGCAGACTAAGCACAGTTGTTCAATTTAGGGTTGAAACAGCCTGTCTAGCCTAGATATAGTCTATTTAGCCTAGATATAGTCTATTTAGCCTAAATATAGGCTATCTAGGCTATTTCTGTTAGTTTATCCTGTATATTCTCTTAGTTTGCCAAATAGCCTAGTCAAATGATGTAACTCTGCATAAACGCGGTATATAGTGCAGACTAAGCACAGTTGTTCAATTTAAAGTTTAAAATGCCTATCTAGCCGAGATATTGTCTATTTAGCCTAAATATATGCTATCTAGGCTATTCTTCTGTTAGTTTGCCAAATAGCCTAGTCAAGTGATGTAACTCTGCGTAAACGCGTTATATAGTACAGACTAAGCACAGTTGTTCAATTTAGGGTTTAAAATGCCTATCTAGCCTAGATATATTCTATTTAGCCTAGATATAGTCTATTTAGCCTAAATATAGTCTATCTAGTCTATTTCTGTTAGTTTATTTTGTATATTCATTTAGTTTGCCAAATAGCCTAGTCAAATGATGTAACTCTGCATAAACGCGTTATATAGTGCAGACTAAGCACAGTTGTTCAATTTAGGGTTTAAAATGCCTATCTAGCGTAGATATAGTCTCTTTAGCCTAAAAATAGGCTATCTAGGCTATTCTTCTTCTAGTTTGAGAAATAGCCTAATCAAGTGATGTAACTCTGCATAAACGCGTTATATAGTGCAGACTAAGCACAGTTGTTCAATTTAGGGTTTAAAATGCCTATCTAGCGTAGATATAGTCTATTTAGCCTAAATATAGGCTATCTAGGCTATTCTTCTTCTAGTTTGAGAAATAGCCTAATCAAGTGATGTAACTCTGCGTAAACGCGTTATATAGAGCAGACTAAGCACAGTTGTTCAATTTAGGGTTGAAATAGCCTGTCTAGCCTAGATATAGTCTATTTAGCCTAGATATAGTCTATTTAGCCTAAATATAGGCTATCTAGGCTATTTCTGTTAGTTTATTCTGTATATTCTCTTAGTTTGCCAAATAGCCAAGTCAAATGATGTAACTCTGCATAAACGCGTTATATAGTGCAGACTAAGCACAGTTGTTCAATTTAGGGTTAAAATGCCTATCTAGCGTAGATATAGTCTATTTGGCCTAAATATAGGCTATCTAGGCTATTCTTCTTCTAGTTTGAGAAATAGCCTAATCAAGTGATGTAACTCTGCGTAAACGCGTTATATAGAGCAGACTAAGCACAGTTGTTCAATTTAGGGTTTAAAATGCCTATCTAGCCTAGATATATTCTATTTAGCCTAGATATAGTCTATTTAGCCTAAATATAGTCTATCTAGTCTATTTCTGTTAGTTTATTTTGTATATTCTGTTAGTTTGCCAAATAGCCTAGTCAAATGATGTAACTCTGCATAAACGCGTTATATAATGCAGACTAAGCACAGTTGTTCAATTTAGGGTTTAAAATGCCTATCTAGCGTAGATATAGTCTATTTATCCTAAATATAGGCTATCTAGGCTATTCTTCTTCTAGTTTGAGAAATAGCCTAATCAAGTGATGGAGCTCTGCATAAACGCGTTATATAGTGCAGACTAAGCACAGTTGTTCAATTTAGGGTTTAAAATGCCTATCTAGCGTAGATATAGTCTATTTTGCCTAAATATAGGCTATCTAGGCTATCCTTCTTCTAGTTTGAGAAAGAGCCTAATCAAGTGATGTAACTCTGCGTAAACGCGTTATATAGAGCAGACTAAGCACAGTTGTTCAATTTAGGGTTGAAACAGCCTGTCTAGCCTAGATATAGTCTATTTAGCCTAGATATAGTCTATTTAGCGTAAATATAGTCTATCTAGGCTATTTCTGTTAGTTTATTCTGTATATTCTCTTAGTTTGCCAAATAGCCAAGTCAAATGGTGTAACTCTGCATAAACGCGTTATATAGTGCAGACTAAGCACAGTTGTTCAATTTAGGGTTTAAAATGCCTATCTAGCGTAGATATAGTCTATTTAGCCTAAATATAGGCTATCTAGGCTATTCTTCTTCTAGTTTGAGAAATAGCCTAATCAAGTGATGTAACTCTGCATAAACGCCTTATATAGTGCAGACTAAGCACAGTTGTTCAATTTAGGGTTTAAAATGCCTTTCTAGCCTAGATATAGTCTATTTAGCCTAGATATAGTCTATTTAGCCTAAATATAGGCTATCTAGGCTGTTTCTGTTAGTTTATTCTGTATATTCTGTTAGTTTGCCAAATAGCCTAGTCAAATGATGTAACTCTGCATAAACGCGTTATATAGTGCAGACTAAGCACAGTTGTTCAATTTAGGGTTTAAAATGCCTATCTAGCCAAGATATAGTCTATTTAGCCTAAATATAGGCTATCTAGGCTATTCTTCTTTTAGTTTGAGAAATAGCCTAGTCAAGTTATGTAACTCTGCATAAACGCGTTATATAGTACAGACTAAGCACAGTTGTTCAATATAGGTTTAAAATGCCTATCTAGCCTAGATATATTCTATTTAGCCTAGATATAGTCTATTTAGCCTAAATATAGTCTATCTACTCTATTTCTGTTAGTTTATTTTGTATATTCTGTTAGTTTGCCAAATAGCCTAGTCAAATGATGTAACTCTGCATAAACGCGTTATATAGTGCAGACTAAGCACAGTTGTTCAATTTAGGGTTGAAACAGCCTGTCTAGCCTAGATATAGTCTATTTAGCCTAGATATAGTCCATTTAGCCTAGATATAGTCTATTTAGCCTAGATATAGTCTATTTAGCCTAAATATGCTATCAGGCTATTTCTGTTAGTTTATTCTGTATATTCTCTTAGTTTGCCAAATAGCCAAGTCAAATGATGTAACTCTGCATAAACGCGTTATATAGTGCAGACTAAGCACAGTTGTTCAATTTAGGGTTTAAAATGCCTATCTAGCCGAGATATAGCATATTTAGCCTAAATATAGGCTATCTAGGCTATTTTTCTTCTAGTTTGAGAAATAGCCTAATCAAGTGATGTAACTCTGCGTAAACGCGTTATATAGAGCAGACTAAGCACAGTTGTTCAATTTAGGGTTGAAACAGCCTGTCTAAACTAGATATAGTCCATTTAGCCTAGATATAGTCTATTTAGCCTAGATATAGTCTATTTAGCCTAAATATAGGCTATCTAGGCTATTTCTGTTAGTTTATTCTGTATATTCTCTTAGTTTGCCAAATAGCCTAGTCAAATGATGTAAATCTGCATAAACGCGTTATATAGTGCAGACTAAGCACAGTTGTTCAATTTAGGGTTTAAAATGCCTATCTAGCTGAGATATAGTCTATTTAGCCTAAATATAGGCTATCTAGGCTATTCTTCTGTTAGTTTGCCAAATAGCCTAGTCAAGTGATGTAACGCTGCATAAACGCCTTATATAGTGCAGACTAAGCACAGTTGTTCAATTTAGGGTTGAAACAGCCTGTCTAGCCTAGATATATTCTATTTAGCCTAGATATAGGCTATTTAGCCTAAATATAGGCTATCTAGGCTATTTCTGTTAGTTTATTCTGTATATTCTCTTAGTTTGCCGAATAGCCAAGTCAAATGATGTAACTCTGCATAAACGCGTTATATAGTTCAGACTAAGAACAGTTGTTCAATTTAGGGATTAAAATGCCTATCTAGCCAAGATATAGTCTATTTAGCCTAAATATAGGCTATCTAGGCTATTCTTCTTCTAGTTTGAGAAATAGCCTAGTCAAGTGATGCAACTCTGCGTAAACGCGTTATATAGTGCAGACTAAGCACAGTTGTTCAATTTAGGGTTTAAAATATCTATCTAGCCTAGATATATTCTATTTAGCCTAGATATAGTCTATTTAGCCTAAATATAGTCTATCTAGTCTATTTCTGTTAGTTTATTTTGTATATTCTGTTAGTTTTCCAAATAGCCTAGTCAAATGATGTAACTCTGCATAAACGCGTTATATAGTGCAGACTAAGCACAGTTGTTCAATTTAGGGTTTAAAATGCCTATCTAGCGTAGATATAGTCTATTTAGCCTAAATATAGGCTATCTAGGCTATTCTTCTTCTAGTTTGAGAAATAGCCTAATCAAATGATGTAACTCTGCGTAAACGCGTTATATAGAGCAGACTAAGCACAGTTGTTCAATTTAGGGTTTAAAATGCCTATCTAGCCTAGATATATTCTATTTAGCCTAGATATAGTCTATTTAGCCTAAATATAGTCTATCTAGTCTATTTCTGTTAGTTTATTTTGTATATTCTGTTAGTTTGCCAAATAGCCTAGTCAAATGATGTAACTCTGCATTCAAGTGATGTAACTCTGCATAAACGCGTTATATAGTGCAGACTAAGCACAGTTGTTCAATTTAGGGTTTAAAATGCCTATCTAGCGTAGATATAGTCTATTTAGCCTAAATATAGGCTATCTAGGCTATTCTTCTTCTAGTTTAAGAAATAGCCTAATCAAGTGATGTAACTCTGCGTAAACGCGTTATATAGAGCAGACTAAGCACAGTTGTTCAATTTAGGGTTGAAACAGCCTGTCTAGCCTAGATATAGTCTATTTAGCCTAGATATAGTCTATTTAGCCTAAATATAGGCTATCTAGGCTATTTCTGTTAGTTTATCCTGTATATTCTCTTAGTTTGCCAAATAGCCTAGTCAAATGATGTAACTCTGCATAAACGCGTTATATAGTGCAGACTAAGCACAGTTGTTCAATTTAAAGTTTAAAATGCCTATATAGCCGAGATATTGTCTATTTAGCCTAAATATATGCTATCTAGGCTATTCTTCTGTTAGTTTGCCAAATAGCCTAGTCAAGTGATGTAACTCTGCGTAAACGCGTTATATAGTACAGACTAAGCACAGTTGTTCAATTTAGGGTTTAAAATGCCTATCTAGCCTAGATATATTCTATTTAGCCTAGATATAGTCTATTTAGCCTAAATATAGTCTATCTAGTCTATTTCTGTTAGTTTATTTTGTATATTCTGTTAGTTTGCCAAATAGCCTAGTCAAATGATGTAACTCTGCATAAACGCGTTATATAGTGCAGACTAAGCACAGTTGTTCAATTTAGGGTTTAAAATGCCTATCTAGCGTAGATATAGTCTATTTAGCCTAAAAATAGGCTATCTAGGCTATTCTTCTTCTAGTTTGAGAAATAGCCTAATCAAGTGATGTAACTCTGCATAAACGCGTTATATAGTGCAGACTAAGCACAGTTGTTCTATTTAGGGTTTAAAATGCCTATCTAGCGTAGATATAGTCTATTTAGCCTAAATATAGGCTATCTAGGCTATTCTTCTTCTAGTTTGAGAAATAGCCTAATCAAGTGATGTAACTCTGCGTAAACGCGTTACATAGAGCAGACTAAGCACAGTTGTTAAATTTAGGGTTGACACAGCCTGTCTAGCCTAGATATAGTCTATTTAGCCTAGATATAGTCTATTTAGCCTAAATATAGGCTATCTAGGCTATTTCTGTTAGTTTATTCTGCATATTCTCTTAGTTTGCCAAATAGCCAAGTCAAATGATGTAACTCTGCATAAACGCGTTATATAGTGCAGACTAAGCACAGTTGTTCAATTTAGGGTTAAAATGCCTATCTAGCGTAGATATAGTCTATTTGGCCTAAATATAGGCTATCTAGGCTATTCTTCTTCTAGTTTGAGAAATAGCCTAATCAAGTGATGTAACTCTGCGTAAACGCGTTATATAGAGCAGACTAAGCACAGTTGTTCAATTTAGGGTTTAAAATGCCTATCTAGCCTAGATATATTCTATTTAGCCTAGATATAGTCTATTTAGCCTAAATATAGTCTATCTAGTCTATTTCTGTTAGTTTATTTTGTATATTCTGTTAGTTTGCCAAATAGCCTAGTCAAATGATGTAACTCTGCATAAACGCGTTATATAATGCAGACTAAGCACAGTTGTTCAATTTAGGGTTTAAAATGCCTATCTAGCGTAGATATAGTCTATTTATCCTAAATATAGGCTATCTAGGCTATTCTTCTTCTAGTTTGAGAAATAGCCTAATCAAGTGATGTAGCTCTGCATAAACGCGTTATATAGTGCAGACTAAGCACAGTTGTTCAATTTAGGGTTTAAAATGCCTATCTAGCGTAGATATAGTCTATTTAGCCTAAATATAGGCTATCTAGGCTATTCTTCTTCTAGTTTGAGAAATAGCCTAATCAAGTGATGTAACTCTGCGTAAACGCGTTACATAGAGCAGACTAAGCACAGTTGTTAAATTTAGGGTTGAAACAGCCTGTCTAGCCTAGATATAGTCTATTTAGCCTAGATATAGTCTATTTAGCCTAGATATAGTCTATTTAGCCTAAATATAGGCTATCTAGGCTATTTCTGTTAGTTTATTCTGCATATTCTCTTAGTTTGCCAAATAGCCAAGTCAAATGATGTAACTCTGCATAAACGCGTTATATAGTGCAGACTAAGCACAGTTGTTCAATTTAGGGTTAAAATGCCTATCTAGCGTAGATATAGTCTATTTGGCCTAAATATAGGCTATCTAGGCTATTCTTCTTCTAGTTTGAGAAATAGCCTAATCAAGTGATGTAACTCTGCGTAAACGCGTTATATAGAGCAGACTAAGCACAGTTGTTCAATTTAGGGTTGAAACAGCCTGTCTAGCCTAGATATAGTCTATTTAGCCTAGATATAGTCTATTTAGCGTAAATATAGTCTATCTAGGCTATTTCTGTTAGTTTATTCTGTATATTCTCTTAGTTTGCCAAATAGCCAAGTCAAATGGTGTAACTCTGCATAAACGCGTTATATAGTGCAGACTAAGCACAGTTGTTCAATTTAGGGTTTAAAATGCCTATCTAGCGTAGATATAGTCTATTTAGCCTAAATATAGGCTATCTAGGCTATTCTTCTTCTAGTTTGAGAAATAGCCTAATCAAGTGATGTAACTCTGCATAAACGCCTTATATAGTGCAGACTAAGCACAGTTGTTCAATTTAGGGTTTAAAATGCCTTTCTAGCCTAGATATAGTCTATTTAGCCTAGATATAGTCTATTTAGCCTAAATATAGGCTATCTAGGCTGTTTCTGTTAGTTTATTCTGTATATTCTGTTAGTTTGCCAAATAGCCTAGTCAAATAATGTAACTCTGCATAAACGCGTTATATAGTGCAGACTAAGCACAGTTGTTCAATTTAGGGTTTAAAATGCCTATCTAGCCAAGATATAGTCTATTTAGCCTAAATATAGGCTATCTAGGCTATTCTTCTTTTAGTTTGAGAAATAGCCTAGTCAAGTTATGTAACTCTGCGTAAACGCGTTATATAGTACAGACTAAGCACAGTTGTTCAATATAGGGTTTAAAATGCCTATCTAGCCTAGATATATTCTATTTAGCCTAGATATAGTCTATTTAGCCTAAATATAGTCTATCTAGACTATTTCTGTTAGTTTATTTTGTATATTCTGTTAGTTTGCCAAATAGCCTAGTCAAATGATGTAACTCTGCATAAACGCGTTATATAGTGCAGACTAAGCACAGTTGTTCAATTTAGGGTTGAAACAGCCTGTCTAGCCTAGATATAGTCTATTTAGCCTAGATATAGTCCATTTAGCCTAGATATAGTCTATTTAGCCTAGATATAGTCTATTTAGCCTAAATATAGGCTATCTAGGCTATTTCTGTTAGTTTATTCTGTATATTCTCTTAGTTTGCCAAATAGCCAAGTCAAATGATGTAACTCTGCATAAACGCGTTATATAGTGCAGACTAAGCACAGTTGTTCAATTTAGGGTTTAAAATACCTATCTAGCCGAGATATAGCATATTTAGCCTAAATATAGGCTATCTAGGCTATTTTTCTTCTAGTTTGAGAAAAGCCTAATCTAGCCTAATCAAGTGATGTAACTCTGCGTAAACGCGTTATATAGAGCAGACTAAGCACAGTTGTTCAATTTAGGGTTGAAACAGCCTGTCTAAACTAGATATAGTCCATTTAGCCTAGATATAGTCTATTTAGCCTAGATATAGTCTATTTAGCCTAAATATAGGCTATCTAGGCTATTTCTGTTAGTTTATTCTGTATATTCTCTTAGTTTGCCAAATAGCCTAGTCAAATGATGTAAATCTGCATAAACGCGTTATATAGTGCAGACTAAGCACAGTTGTTCAATTTAGGGTTTAAAATGCCTATCTAGCTGAGATATAGTCTATTTAGCCTAAATATAGGCTATCTAGGCTATTCTTCTGTTAGTTTGCCAAATAGCCTAGTCAAGTGATGTAACGCTGCATAAACGCCTTATATAGTGCAGACTAAGCACAGTTGTTCAATTTAGGGTTGAAACAGCCTGTCTAGCCTAGATATATTCTATTTAGCCTAGATATAGGCTATTTAGCCTAAATATAGGCTATCTAGGCTATTTCTGTTAGTTTATTCTGTATATTCTCTTAGTTTGCCGAATAGCCATGTCAAATGATGTAACTCTGCATAAACGCGTTATATAGTTCAGACTAAGAACAGTTGTTCAATTTAGGGATTAAAATGCCTATCTAGCCAAGATATAGTCTATTTAGCCTAAATATAGGCTATCTAGGCTATTCTTCTTCTAGTTTGAGAAATAGCCTAGTCAAGTGATGCAACTCTGCGTAAACGCGTTATATAGTGCAGACTAAGCACAGTTGTTCAATTTAGGGTTTAAAATATCTATCTAGCCTAGATATATTCTATTTAGCCTAGATATAGTCTATTTAGCCTAAATATAGTCTATCTAGTCTATTTCTGTTAGTTTATTTTGTATATTCTGTTAGTTTTCCAAATAGCCTAGTCAAATGATGTAACTCTGCATAAACGCGTTATATAGTGCAGACTAAGCACAGTTGTTCAATTTAGGGTTTAAAATGCCTATCTAGCCAAGATATAGTCTATTTAGCCTAAATATAGGCTATCTAGGCTATTCTTCTTTTAGTTTGAGAAATAGCCTAGTCAAGTTATGTAACTCTGCGTAAACGCGTTATATAGTACAGACTAAGCACAGTTGTTCAATATAGGGTTTAAAATGCCTATCTAGCCTAGATATATTCTATTTAGCCTAGATATAGTCTATTTAGCCTAAATATAGTCTATCTAGACTATTTCTGTTAGTTTATTTTGTATATTCTGTTAGTTTGCCAAATAGCCTAGTCAAATGATGTAACTCTGCATAAACGCGTTATATAGTGCAGACTAAGCACAGTTGTTCAATTTAGGGTTGAAACAGCCTGTCTAGCCTAGATATAGTCTATTTAGCCTAGATATAGTCCATTTAGCCTAGATATAGTCTATTTAGCCTAGATATAGTCTATTTAGCCTAAATATAGGCTATCTAGGCTATTTCTGTTAGTTTATTCTGTATATTCTCTTAGTTTGCCAAATAGCCAAGTCAAATGATGTAACTCTGCATAAACGCGTTATATAGTGCAGACTAAGCACAGTTGTTCAATTTAGGGTTTAAAATACCTATCTAGCCGAGATATAGCATATTTAGCCTAAATATAGGCTATCTAGGCTATTTTTCTTCTAGTTTGAGAAAAGCCTAATCTAGCCTAATCAAGTGATGTAACTCTGCGTAAACGCGTTATATAGAGCAGACTAAGCACAGTTGTTCAATTTAGGGTTGAAACAGCCTGTCTAAACTAGATATAGTCCATTTAGCCTAGATATAGTCTATTTAGCCTAGATATAGTCTATTTAGCCTAAATATAGGCTATCTAGGCTATTTCTGTTAGTTTATTCTGTATATTCTCTTAGTTTGCCAAATAGCCTAGTCAAATGATGTAAATCTGCATAAACGCGTTATATAGTGCAGACTAAGCACAGTTGTTCAATTTAGGGTTTAAAATGCCTATCTAGCTGAGATATAGTCTATTTAGCCTAAATATAGGCTATCTAGGCTATTCTTCTGTTAGTTTGCCAAATAGCCTAGTCAAGTGATGTAACGCTGCATAAACGCCTTATATAGTGCAGACTAAGCACAGTTGTTCAATTTAGGGTTGAAACAGCCTGTCTAGCCTAGATATATTCTATTTAGCCTAGATATAGGCTATTTAGCCTAAATATAGGCTATCTAGGCTATTTCTGTTAGTTTATTCTGTATATTCTCTTAGTTTGCCGAATAGCCATGTCAAATGATGTAACTCTGCATAAACGCGTTATATAGTTCAGACTAAGAACAGTTGTTCAATTTAGGGATTAAAATGCCTATCTAGCCAAGATATAGTCTATTTAGCCTAAATATAGGCTATCTAGGCTATTCTTCTTCTAGTTTGAGAAATAGCCTAGTCAAGTGATGCAACTCTGCGTAAACGCGTTATATAGTGCAGACTAAGCACAGTTGTTCAATTTAGGGTTTAAAATATCTATCTAGCCTAGATATATTCTATTTAGCCTAGATATAGTCTATTTAGCCTAAATATAGTCTATCTAGTCTATTTCTGTTAGTTTATTTTGTATATTCTGTTAGTTTTCCAAATAGCCTAGTCAAATGATGTAACTCTGCATAAACGCGTTATATAGTGCAGACTAAGCACAGTTGTTCAATTTAGGGTTTAAAATGCCTATCTAGCGTAGATATAGTCTATTTAGCCTAAATATAGGCTATCTAGGCTATTCTTCTTCTAGTTTGAGAAATAGCCTAATCAAATGATGTAACTCTGCGTAAACGCGTTATATAGAGCAGACTAAGCACAGTTGTTCAATTTAGGGTTTAAAATGCCTATCTAGCCTAGATATATTCTATTTAGCCTAGATATAGTCTATTTAGCCTAAATATAGTCTATCTAGTCTATTTCTGTTAGTTTATTTTGTATATTCTGTTAGTTTGCCAAATAGCCTAGTCAAATGATGTAACTCTGCATTCAAGTGATGTAACTCTGCATAAACGCGTTATATAGTGCAGACTAAGCACAGTTGTTCAATTTAGGGTTTAAAATGCCTATCTCGCGTAGATATAGTCTATTTAGCCTAAATATAGGCTATCTAGGCTATTCTTCTTCTAGTTTAAGAAATAGCCTAATCAAGTGATGTAACTCTGCGTAAACGCGTTATATAGAGCAGACTAAGCACAGTTGTTCAATTTAGGGTTGAAACAGCCTGTCTAGCCTAGATATAGTCTATTTAGCCTAGATATAGTCTATTTAGCCTAAATATAGGCTATCTAGGCTATTTCTGTTAGTTTATCCTGTATATTCTCTTAGTTTGCCAAATAGCCTAGTCAAATGATGTAACTCTGCATAAACGCGTTATATAGTGCAGACTAAGCACAGTTGTTCAATTTAAAGTTTAAAATGCCTATCTAGCCGAGATATTGTCTATTTAGCCTAAATATATGCTATCTAGGCTATTCTTCTGTTAGTTTGCCAAATAGCCTAGTCAAGTGATGTAACTCTGCGTAAACGCGTTATATAGTACAGACTAAGCACAGTTGTTCAATTTAGGGTTTAAAATGCCTATCTAGCCTAGATATATTCTATTTAGCCTAGATATAGTCTATTTAGCCTAAATATAGTCTATCTAGTCTATTTCTGTTAGTTTATTTTGTATATTCTGTTAGTTTGCCAAATAGCCTAGTCAAATGATGTAACTCTGCATAAACGCGTTATATAGTGCAGACTAAGCACAGTTGTTCAATTTAGGGTTTAAAATGCCTATCTAGCGTAGATATAGTCTATTTAGCCTAAAAATAGGCTATCTAGGCTATTCTTCTTCTAGTTTGAGAAATAGCCTAATCAAGTGATGTAACTCTGCATAAACGCGTTATATAGTGCAGACTAAGCACAGTTGTTCAATTTAGGGTTTAAAATGCCTATCTAGCGTAGATATAGTCTATTTAGCCTAAATATAGGCTATCTAGGCTATTCTTCTTCTAGTTTGAGAAATAGCCTAATCAAGTGATGTAACTCTGCGTAAACGCGTTACATAGAGCAGACTAAGCACAGTTGTTAAATTTAGGGTTGAAACAGCCTGTCTAGCCTAGATATAGTCTATTTAGCCTAGATATAGTCTATTTAGCCTAGATATAGTCTATTTAGCCTAAATATAGGCTATCTAGGCTATTTCTGTTAGTTTATTCTGCATATTCTCTTAGTTTGCCAAATAGCCAAGTCAAATGATGTAACTCTGCATAAACGCGTTATATAGTGCAGACTAAGCACAGTTGTTCAATTTAGGGTTAAAATGCCTATCTAGCGTAGATATAGTCTATTTGGCCTAAATATAGGCTATCTAGGCTATTCTTCTTCTAGTTTGAGAAATAGCCTAATCAAGTGATGTAACTCTGCGTAAACGCGTTATATAGAGCAGACTAAGCACAGTTGTTCAATTTAGGGTTTAAAATGCCTATCTAGCCTAGATATATTCTATTTAGCCTAGATATAGTCTATTTAGCCTAAATATAGTCTATCTAGTCTATTTCTGTTAGTTTATTTTGTATATTCTGTTAGTTTGCCAAATAGCCTAGTCAAATGATGTAACTCTGCATAAACGCGTTATATAATGCAGACTAAGCACAGTTGTTCAATTTAGGGTTTAAAATGCCTATCTAGCGTAGATATAGTCTATTTATCCTAAATATAGGCTATCTAGGCTATTCTTCTTCTAGTTTGAGAAATAGCCTAATCAAGTGATGTAGCTCTGCATAAACGCGTTATATAGTGCAGACTAAGCACAGTTGTTCAATTTAGGGTTTAAAATGCCTATCTAGCGTAGATATAGTCTATTTAGCCTAAATATAGGCTATCTAGGCTATCCTTCTTCTAGTTTGAGAAAGAGCCTAATCAAGTGATGTAACTCTGCGTAAACGCGTTATATAGAGCAGACTAAGCACAGTTGTTCAATTTAGGGTTGAAACAGCCTGTCTAGCCTAGATATAGTCTATTTAGCCTAGATATAGTCTATTTAGCCTAAATATAGGCTATCTAGGCTATTTCTGTTAGTTTATTCTGTATATTCTCTTAGTTTGCCAAATAGCCAAGTCAAATGATGTAACTCTGCATAAACGCGTTATATAGTGCAGACTAAGCACAGTTGTTCAATTTAGGGTTTAAAATGCCTATCTAGCGTAGATATAGTCTATTTGGCCTAAATATAGGCTATCTAGGCTATTCTTCTTCTAGTTTGAGAAATAGCCTAATCAAGTGATGTAACTCTGCGTAAACGCGTTATATAGAGCAGACTAAGCACAGTTGTTCAATTTAGGGTTTAAAATACCTATCTAGCCTAGATATATTCTATTTAGCCTAGATATAGTCTATTTAGCCTAAATATAGTCTATCTAGTCTATTTCTGTTAGTTTATTTTGTATATTCTGTTAGTTTGCCAAATAGCCTAGTCAAATGATGTAACTCTGCATAAACGCGTTATATAGTGCAGACTAAGCACAGTTGTTCAATTTAGGGTTTAAAATGCCTATCTAGCGTAGATATAGTCTATTTAGCCTAAATATAGGCTATCTAGGCTATTCTTCTTCTAGTTTGAGAAATAGCCTAATCAAGTGATGTAACTCTGCATAAACGCGTTATATAGTGCAGACTAAGCACAGTTGTTCAATTTAGGGTTTAAAATGCCTATCTAGCGTAGATATAGTCTATTTAGCCTAAATATAGGCTATCTAGGCTATCCTTCTTCTAGTTTGAGAAAGAGCCTAATCAAGTGATGTAACTCTGCGTAAACGCGTTATATAGAGCAGACTAAGCACAGTTGTTCAATTTAGGGTTGAAACAGCCTGTCTAGCCTAGATATAGTCTATTTAGCCTAGATATAGTCTACTTAGCCTAAATATAGGCTATCTAGGCTATTTCTGTTAGTTTATTCTGTATATTCTCTTAGTTTGCCAAATAGCGTAGTCAAATGATGTAACTCTGCATAAACGCGTTATATAGTGCAGACTAAGCACAGTTGTTCAATTTAGGGTTTAAAATGCCTATCTAGCCGAGATATAGTCTATTTAGCCTAAATATAGTCTATCTAGGCTATTCTTCTGTTAGTTTGCCAAATAGCCTAGTCAAGTGATGTAACTCTGCATAAACGCCTTATATAGTGCAGACTAAGCACAGTTGTTCAATTTAGGGTTGAAACAGCCTGTCTAGCCTAGATATAATCTATTTAGCCTAGATATAGGCTATTTAGCCTAAATATAGGCTATCTAGGCTATTTCTGTTAGTTTATTCTGTATATTCTCTTAGTTTGCCAAATAGCCAAGTCAAATGATGTAACTCTGCATAAACGCGTTATATAGTGCAGACTAAGAACAGTTGTTCAATTTAGGGTTTAAAATGCCTATCTAGCCAAGATATAGTCTATTTAGCCTAAATATAGGCTATCTAGGCTATTCTTCTTCTAGTTTGAGAAATAGCCTAGTCAAGTGATGTAACTCTGCGTAAACGCGTTATATAGTGCAGACTAAGCACAGTTGTTCAATTTAGGGTTTAAAATGCCTATCTAGCCTAGATATATTCTATTTAGCCTAGATATAGTCTATTTAGCCTAAATATAGTCTATCTAGTCTATTTCTGTTAGTTTATTTTGTATATTCTGTTAGTTTGCCAAATAGCCTAGTCAAATGATGTAACTCTGCATAAACGCATTATATAGTGCAGACTAAGCACAGTTGTTCAATTTAGGGTTTAAAATGCCTATCTAGCGTAGATATAGTCTATTTAGCCTAAATATAGGCTATCTAGGCTATTCTTCTTCTAGTTTGAGAAATAGCCTAATCAAGTGATGTAACTCTGCATAAACGCGTTATATAGTGCAGACTAAGCACAGTTGTTCAATTTAGGGTTTAAAATGCCTATCTAGCGTAGATATAGTCTATTTAGCCTAAATATAGGCTATCTAGGCTATCCTTCTTCTAGCTTGAGAAATAGCCTAATCAAGTGATGTAACTCTGCGTATACGCGTTATATAGAGCAGACTAAGCACAGTTGTTCAATTTAGGGTTGAAACAGCCTGTCTAGCCTAGATATAGTCTATTTAGCCTAGATATAGTCTATTTAGCCTAGATATAGTCTATTTAGCCTAAATATAGGCTATCTAGGCTATTTCTGTTAGTTTATTCTGTATATTCTCTTAGTTTGCCAAATAGCCAAGTCAAATGATGTAACTCTGCATAAACGCGTTATATAGTGCAGACTAAGCACAGTTGTTCAATTTAGGGTTTAAAATGCCTATCTAGCCGAGATACAGCATATTTATCCTAAATATAGGCTATCTAGGCTGTTCTTCTTCTAGTTTGAGAAATAGCCTAATCAAGTGATGTAACTCTGCGTAAACGCGTTATATAGAGCAGACTAAGCACAGTTGTTCATTTTAGGGTTGAAACAGCCTGTCTAGCCTAGATATAGTCTATTTAGCCTAGATATAGTCTACTTAGCCTAAATATAGGCTATCTAGGCTATTTCTGTTAGTTTATTCTGTATATTCTCTTAGTTTGCCAAATAGCGTAGTCAAATGATGTAACTCTGCATAAACGCGTTATATAGTGCAGACTAAGCACAGTTGTTCAATTTAGGGTTTAAAATGCCTATCTAGCCGAGATATAGTCTATTAGCCTAAATATAGGCTATCTAGGCTATTCTTCTGTTAGTTTGCCAAATAGCCTAGTCAAGTGATGTAACTCTGCATAAACGCCTTATATAGTGCAGACTAAGCACAGTTGTTCAATTTAGGGTTGAAACAGCCTGTCTAGCCTAGATATAATCTATTTAGCCTAGATATAGGCTATTTAGCCTAAATATAGGCTATCTAGGCTATTTCTGTTAGTTTATTCTGTATATTCTCTTAGTTTGCCAAATAGCCAAGTCAAATGATGTAACTCTGCATAAACGCGTTATATAGTGCAGACTAAGAACAGTTGTTCAATTTAGGGTTTAAAATGCCTATCTAGCCAAGATATAGTCTATTTAGCCTAAATATAGGCTATCTAGGCTATTCTTCTTCTAGTTTTGAGAAATAGCCTAGTCAAGTGATGTAACTCTGCGTAAACGCGTTATATAGTACAGACTAAGCACAGTTGTTCAATTTAGGGTTTAAAATGCCTATCTAGCCTAGATATATTCTATTTAGCCTAGATATAGTCTATTTAGCCTAAATATAGTCTATCTAGTCTATTTCTGTTAGTTTATTTTGTATATTCTGTTAGTTTGCCAAATAGCCTAGTCAAATGATGTAACTCTGCATAAACGCGTTATATAGTGCAGACTAAGCACAGTTGTTCAATTTAGGGTTTAAAATGCCTATCTAGCGTAGATATAGTCTATTTAGCCTAAATATAGGCTATCTAGGCTATTCTTCTTCTAGTTTGAGAAATAGCCTAATCAAGTGATGTAACTCTGCGTAAACGCGTTATATAGAGCAGACAAAGCACAGTTGTTCAATTTAGGGTTGAAATAGCCTGTCTAGCCTAGATATAGTCTATTTAGCCTAGATATAGTCTATTTAGCCTAGATATAGTCTATTTAGCCTAAATATAGGCTATCTAGGCTATTTCTGTTAGTTTATTCTGTATATTCTCTTAGTTTGCCAAATAGCCAAGTCAAATGATGTAACTCTGCATAAACGCGTTATATAGTGCAGACTAAGCACAGTTGTTCAATTTAGGGTTTAAAATGCCTATCTAGCCGAGATACAGCATATTTATCCTAAATATAGGCTATCTAGGCTGTTCTTCTTCTAGTTTGAGAAATAGCCTAATCAAGTGATGTAACTCTGCGTAAACGCGTTATATAGAGCAGACTAAGCACAGTTGTTCATTTTAGGGTTGAAAGAGCCTGTCTAGCCTAGATATAGTCTATTTAGCCTAGATATAGTCTACTTAGCCTAAATATAGGCTATCTAGGCTATTTCTGTTAGTTTATTCTGTATATTCTCTTAGTTTGCCAAATAGCGTAGTCAAATGATGTAACTCTGCATAAACGCGTTATATAGTGCAGACTAAGCACAGTTGTTCAATTTAGGGTTTAAAATGCCTATCTAGCCTAGATATATTCTATTTAGCCTAGATATAGTCTATTTAGCCTAAATATAGGCTATCTAGGCTATTTCTGTTAGTTTATTCTGTATATTCTGTTAGTTTGCCAAATAGCCAAGTCAAATGATGTAACTCTGCATAAACGCGTTATATAGTGCAGACTAAGCACAGTTGTTCAATTTAAAGTTTAAAATGCCTATCTAGCCGAGATATTGTCTATTTAGCCTAAATATATGCTATCTAGGCTATTCTTCTGTTAGTTTGCCAAATAGCCTAGTCAAGTGATGTAACTCTGCGTAAACGCGTTATATAGTACAGACTAAGCACAGTTGTTCAATTTAGGGTTGAAACAGCCTGTCTAGCCTAGATATAATCTATTTAGCCTAGATATAGGCTATTTAGCCTAAATATAGGCTATCTAGGCTATTTCTGTTAGTTTATTCTGTATATTCTCTTAGTTTGCCAAATAGCCAAGTCAAATGATGTAACTCTGCATAAACGCGTTATATAGTGCAGACTAAGAACAGTTGTTCAATTTAGGGTTTAAAATGCCTATCTAGCCAAGATATAGTCTATTTAGCCTAAATATAGGCTATCTAGGCTATTCTTCTTCTAGTTTGAGAAATAGCCTAGTCAAGTGATGTAACTCTGCGTAAACGCGTTATATAGTGCAGACTAAGCACAGTTGTTCAATTTAGGGTTTAAAATGCCTATCTAGCCTAGATATATTCTATTTAGCCTAGATATAGTCTATTTAGCCTAAATATAGTCTATCTAGTCTATTTCTGTTAGTTTATTTTGTATATTCTGTTAGTTTGCCAAATAGACTAGTCAAATGTTGTAACTCTGCATTCAAGTGATGTAACTCTGCATAAACGCGTTATATAGTGCAGACTAAGCACAGTTGTTCAATTTAGGGTTTAAAATGCCTATCTAGCGTAGATATAGTCTATTTAGCCTAAATATAGGCTATCTAGGCTATTCTTCTTCTAGTTTGAGAAATAGCCTAATCAAGTGATGTAACTCTGCGTAAACGCGTTATATAGAGCAGACTAAGCACAGTTGTTCAATTTAGGGTTGAAATAGCCTGTCTAGCCTAGATATAGTCTATTTAGCCTAGATATAGTCTATTTAGCCTAGATATAGTCTATTTAGCCTAAATATAGGCTATCTAGTCTATTTCTGTTAGTTTATTTTGTATATTCTGTTAGTTTTCCAAATAGCCAAGTCAAATGATGTAACTCTGCATAAACGCGTTATATAGTGCAGACTAAGCACAGTTGTTCAATTTAGGGTTAAAATGCCTATCTAGCGTAGATATAGTCTATTTGGCCTAAATATAGGCTATCTAGGCTATTCTTCTTCTAGTTTGAGAAATAGCCTAATCAAGTGATGTTACTCTGCGTAAACGCGTTATATAGAGCAGACTAAGCACAGTTGTTCAATTTAGGGTTTAAAATGCCTATCTAGCCTAGATATATTCTATTTAGCCTAGATATAGTCTATTTAGCCTAAATATAGTCTATCTAGTCTATTTCTGTTAGTTTATTTTGTATATTCTGTTAGTTTGCCAAATAGCCTAGTCAAATGATGTAACTCTGCATAAACGCGTTATATAATGCAGACTAAGCACAGTTGTTCAATTTAGGGTTTAAAATGCCTGTCTAGCGTAGATATAGTCTATTTATCCTAAATATAAGCTATCTAGGCTATTCTTCTTCTAGTTTGAGAAATAGCCTAATCAAGTGATGTAGCTCTGCATAAACGCGTTATATAGTGCAGACTAAGCACAGTTGTTCAATTTAGGGTTTAAAAATGCCTATCTAGCGTAGATATAGTCTATTTAGCCTAAATATAGGCTATCTAGGCTATCCTTCTTCTAGTTTGAGAAAGAGCCTAATCAAGTGATGTAACTCTGCGTAAACGCGTTATATAGTACAGACTAAGCACAGTTGTTCAATTTAGGGTTTAAAATGCCTATCTAGCCTAGATATATTCTATTTAGCCTAGATATAGTCTATCTAGCCTAAATATAGTCTATCTAGTCTATTTCTGTTAGTTTATTTTGTATATTCTGTTAGTTTGCCAAATAGCCTAGTCAAATGATGTAACTCTGCATAAACGCGTTATATAGTGCAGACTAAGCACAGTTGTTCAATTTAGGGTTTAAAATGCCTATCTAGCGTAGATATAGTCTATTTAGCCTAAATATAGGCTATCTAGGCTATTCTTCTTCTAGTTTAAGAAATAGCCTAATCAAGTGATGTAACTCTGCGTAAACGCGTTATATAGAGCAGACTAAGCACAGTTGTTCAATTTAGGGTTGAAATAGCCTGTCTAGCCTAGATATAGTCTATTTAGCCTAGATATAGTCTATTTAGCCTAGATATAGTCTATTTAGCCTAAATATAGGCTATCTAGGCTATTTCTGTTAGTTTATTCTGTATATTCTCTTAGTTTGCCAAATAGCCAAGTCAAATGATGTAACTCTGCATAAACGCGTTATATAGTGCAGACTAAGCACAGTTGTTCAATTTAGGGTTTAAAAATGCCTATCTAGCCG
This sequence comes from Maratus speciosus, assembly GCA_963932465.1. NCBI lineage: Eukaryota > Metazoa > Arthropoda > Arachnida > Araneae > Salticidae > Maratus > Maratus speciosus. Next base: position 119,524 of record CAWVRF010001138.1, read on the forward strand.
AGATACAGCATATTTATCCTAAATATAGGCTATCTAGGCTGTTCTTCTTCTAGTTTGAGAAATAGCCTAATCAAGTGATGTAACTCTGCGTAAACGCGTTATATAGAGCAGACTAAGCACAGTTGTTCATTTTAGGGTTGAAAGAGCCTGTCTAGCCTAGATATAGTCTATTTAGCCTAGATATAGTCTACTTAGCCTAAATATAGGCTATCTAGGCTATTTCTGTTAGTTTATTCTGTATATTCTCTTAGTTTGCCAAATAGCGTAGTCAAATGATGTAACTCTGCATAAACGCGTTATATAGTGCAGACTAAGCACAGTTGTTCAATTTAGGGTTTAAAATGCCTATCTAGCCTAGATATATTCTATTTAGCCTAGATATAGTCTATTTAGCCTAAATATAGGCTATCTAGGCTATTTCTGTTAGTTTATTCTGTATATTCTGTTAGTTTGCCAAATAGCCAAGTCAAATGATGTAACTCTGCATAAACGCGTTATATAGTGCAGACTAAGCACAGTTGTTCAATTTAAAGTTTAAAATGCCTATCTAGCCGAGATATTGTCTATTTAGCCTAAATATATGCTATCTAGGCTATTCTTCTGTTAGTTTGCCAAATAGCCTAGTCAAGTGATGTAACTCTGCGTAAACGCGTTATATAGTACAGACTAAGCACAGTTGTTCAATTTAGGGTTGAAACAGCCTGTCTAGCCTAGATATAATCTATTTAGCCTAGATATAGGCTATTTAGCCTAAATATAGGCTATCTAGGCTATTTCTGTTAGTTTATTCTGTATATTCTCTTAGTTTGCCAAATAGCCAAGTCAAATGATGTAACTCTGCATAAACGCGTTATATAGTGCAGACTAAGAACAGTTGTTCAATTTAGGGTTTAAAATGCCTATCTAGCCAAGATATAGTCTATTTAGCCTAAATATAGGCTATCTAGGCTATTCTTCTTCTAGTTTGAGAAATAGCCTAGTCAAGTGATGTAACTCTGCGTAAACGCGTTATATAGTGCAGACTAAGCACAGTTGTTCAATTTAGGGTTTAAAATGCCTATCTAGCCTAGATATATTCTATTTAGCCTAGATATAGTCTATTTAGCCTAAATATAGTCTATCTAGTCTATTTTTGTTAGTTTATTTTGTATATTCTGTTAGTTTGCCAAATAGCCTAGTCAAATGATGTAACTCTGCATAAACGCGTTATATAGTGCAGACTAAGAACAGTGTTCAATTTAGGGTTTAAAATGCCTATCTAGCCAAGATATAGTCTATTTAGCCTAAATATAGGCTATCTAGGCTATTCTTCTTCTAGTTTGAGAAATAGCCTAATCAAATGATGTAACTCTGCGTAAACGCGTTATATAGAGCAGACTAAGCACAGTTGTTCAATTTAGGGTTTAAAATGCCTATCTAGCCTAGATATATTCTATTTAGCCTAGATATAGACTATTTAGCCTAAATATAGTCTATCTAGTCTATTTCTGTTAGTTTATTTTGTATATTCTGTTAGTTTGCCAAATAGACTAGTCAAATGTTGTAACTCTGCATTCAAGTGATGTAACTCTGCATAAACGCGTTATATAGTGCAGGACTAAGCACAGTTGTTCAATTTAGGGTTTAAAATGCCTATCTAGCGTAGATATAGTCTATTTAGCCTAAATATAGGCTATCTAGGCTATTCTTCTTCTAGTTTAAGAAATAAGCCTAATCAAGTGATGTAACTCTGCGTAAACGCGTTATATAGAGCAGACTAAGCACAGTTGTTCAATTTAGGGTTGAAACACCCTGTCTAGCCTAGATATAGTCTATTTAGCCTAGATATAGTCTATTTAGCCTAATATAGGCTATCTAGGCTATTTCTGTTAGTTTATCCTGTATATTCTCTTAGTTTGCCAAATAGACTAGTCAAATGATGTAACTCTGCATAAACGCGTTATATAGTGCAGACTAAGCACAGTTGTTCAATTTAAAGTTTAAAATGCCTATCTAGCCGAGATATTGTCTATTTAGCCTAAATATATGCTATCTAGACTATTCTTCTGTTAGTTTGCCAAATAGCCTAGTCAAGTGATGTAACTCTGCGTAAACGCGTTATATAGTACAGACTAAGCACAGTTGTTCAATTTAGGGTTTAAAATGCCTATCTAGCCTAGATATATTCTATTTAGCCTAGATATAGTCTATTTAGCCTAAATATAGTCTATCTAGTCTATTTCTGTTAGTTTATTTTGTATATTCTGTTAGTTTGCCAAATAGCCTAGTCAAATGATGTAACTCTGCATAAACGCGTTATATAGTGCAGACTAAGCACAGTTGTTCAATTTAGGGTTTAAAATGCCTATCTAGCGTAGATATAGTCTATTTAGCCTAAATATAGGCTATCTAGGCTATTCTCTTCTAGTTTGAGAAATAGCCTAATCAAGTGATGTAACTCTGCGTAAACGCGTTATATAGAGCAGACTAAGCACAGTTGTTCAATTTAGGGTTGAAATAGCCTGTCTAGCCTAGATATAGTCTATTTAGCCTAGATATAGTCTATTTAGCCTAGATATAGTCTATTTAGCCTAAATATAGGCTATCTAGTCTATTTCTGTTAGTTTATTTTGTATATTCTGTTAGTTTTCCAAATAGCCAAGTCAAATGATGTAACTCTGCATAAACGCGTTATATAGTGCAGACTAAGCACAGTTGTTCAATTTAGGGTTAAAATGCCTATCTAGCGTAGATATAGTCTATTTGGCCTAAATATAGGCTATCTAGGCTATTCTTCTTCTAGTTTGAGAAATAGCCTAATCAAGTGATGTTACTCTGCGTAAACGCGTTATATAGAGCAGACTAAGCACAGTTGTTCAATTTAGGGTTTAAAATGCCTATCTAGCCTAGATATATTCTATTTAGCCTAGATATAGTCTATTTAGCCTAAATATAGTCTATCTAGTCTATTTCTGTTAGTTTATTTTGTATATTCTGTTAGTTTGCCAAATAGCCTAGTCAAATGATGTAACTCTGCATAAACGCGTTATATAATGCAGACTAAGCACAGTTGTTCAATTTAGGGTTTAAAATGCCTGTCTAGCGTAGATATAGTCTATTTATCCTAAATATAAGCTATCTAGGCTATTCTTCTTCTAGTTTGAGAAATAGCCTAATCAAGTGATGTAGCTCTGCATAAACGCGTTATATAGTGCAGACTAAGCACAGTTGTTCAATTTAGGGTTTAAAATGCCTATCTAGCGTAGATATAGTCTATTTAGCCTAAATATAGGCTATCTAGGCTATCCTTCTTCTAGTTTGAGAAAGAGCCTAATCAAGTGATGTAACTCTGCGTAAACGCGTTATATAGTACAGACTAAGCACAGTTGTTCAATTTAGGTTTAAAATGCCTATCTAGCCTAGATATATTCTATTTAGCCTAGATATAGTCTATCTAGCCTAAATATAGTCTATCTAGTCTATTTCTGTTAGTTTATTTTGTATATTCTGTTAGTTTGCCAAATAGCCTAGTCAAATGATGTAACTCTGCATAAACGCGTTATATAGTGCAGACTAAGCACAGTTGTTCAATTTAGGGTTTAAAATGCCTATCTAGCGTAGATATAGTCTATTTAGCCTAAATATAGGCTATCTAGGCTATTCTTCTTCTAGTTTAAGAAATAGCCTAATCAAGTGATGTAACTCTGCGTAAACGCGTTATATAGAGCAGACTAAGCACAGTTGTTCAATTTAGGGTTGAAATAGCCTGTCTAGCCTAGATATAGTCTATTTAGCCTAGATATAGTCTATTTAGCCTAGATATAGTCTATTTAGCCTAAATATAGGCTATCTAGGCTATTTCTGTTAGTTTATTCTGTATATTCTCTTAGTTTGCCAAATAGCCAAGTCAAATGATGTAACTCTGCATAAACGCGTTATATAGTGCAGACTAAGCACAGTTGTTCAATTAGGGTTTAAAATGCCTATCTAGCCGAGATACAGCATATTTATCCTAAATATAGGCTATCTAGGCTGTTCTTCTTCTAGTTTGAGAATAGCCTAATCAAGTGATGTAACTCTGCGTAAACGCGTTATATAGAGCAGACTAAGCACAGTTGTTCATTTTAGGGTTGAAAGAGCCTGTCTAGCCTAGATATAGTCTATTTAGCCTAGATATAGTCTACTTAGCCTAAATATAGGCTATCTAGGCTATTTCTGTTAGTTATTCTGTATATTCTCTTAGTTTGCCAAATAGCGTAGTCAAATGATGTAACTCTGCATAAACGCGTTATATAGTGCAGACTAAGCACAGTTGTTCAATTTAGGGTTTAAAATGCCTATCTAGCCGAGATATAGTCTATTTAGCCTAAATATAGGCTATCTAGGCTATTCTTCTGTTAGTTTGTTTGCCAAATAGCCTAGTCAAGTGATGTAACTCTGCATAAACGCCTTATATAGTGCAGACTAAGCACAGTTGTTCAATTTAGGGTTGAAACAGCCTGTATAGCCTAGATATAATCTATTTAGCCTAGATATAGGCTATTTAGCCTAAATATAGGCTATCTAGGCTATTTCTGTTAGTTTATTCTGTATATTCTCTTAGTTTGCCAAATAGCCAAGTCAAATGATGTAACTCTGCATAAACGCGTTATATAGTGCAGACTAAGAACAGTTGTTCAATTTAGGGTTTAAAATGCCTATCTAGCCAAGATATAGTCTATTTAGCCTAAATATAGGCTATCTAGGCTATTCTTCTTATAGTTTGAGAAATAGCCTAGTCAAGTGATGTAACTCTGCGTAAACGCGTTATATAGTGCAGACTAAGCACAGTTGTTCAATTTAGGGTTTAAAATGCCTATCTAGCCTAGATATATTCTATTTAGCCTAGATATAGTCTATTTAGCCTAAATATAGTCTATCTAGTCTATTTTTGTTAGTTTATTTTGTATATTCTGTTAGTTTGCCAAATAGCCTAGTCAAATGATGTAACTCTGCATAAACGCGTTATATAGTGCAGACTAAGCACAGTTGTTCAATTTAGGGTTTAAAATGCCTATCTAGCGTAGATATAGTCTATTTAGCCTAAATATAGGCTATCTAGGCTATTCTTCTTCTAGTTTGAGAAATAGCCTAATCAAATGATGTAACTCTGCGTAAACGCGTTATATAGAGCAGACTAAGCACAGTTGTTCAATTTAGGGTTTAAAATGCCTATCTAGCCTAGATATATTCTATTTAGCCTAGATATAGACTATTTAGCCTAAATATAGTCTATCTAGTCTATTTCTGTTAGTTTATTTTGTATATTCTGTTAGTTTGCCAAATAGACTAGTCAAATGATGTAACTCTGCATTCAAGTGATGTAACTCTGCATAAACGCGTTATATAGTGCAGACTAAGCACAGTTGTTCAATTTAGGGTTTAAAATGCCTATCTAGCCTAGATATAGTCTATTTAGCCTAGATATAGTCTATTTAGCCTAAATATAGGCTATCTAGGCTATTTCTGTTAGTTTATCCTGTATATTCTCTTAGTTTGCCAAATAGACTAGTCAAATGATGTAACTCTGCATAAACGCGTTATATAGTGCAGACTAAGCACAGTTGTTCAATTTAGGGTTTAAAATGCCTATCTAGCGTAGATATAGTCTATTTAGCCTAAATATAGGCTATCTAGGCTATTCTTCTTCTAGTTTGAGAAATAGCCTAATCAAGTGATGTAACTCTGCGTAAACGCGTTATATAGAGCAGACTAAGCACAGTTGTTCAATTTAGGGTTGAAATAGCCTGTCTAGCCTAGATATAGTCTATTTAGCCTAGATATAGTCTATTTAGCCTAGATATAGTCTATTTAGCCTAAATATAGGCTATCTAGTCTATTTCTGTTAGTTTATTTTGTATATTCTGTTAGTTTTCCAAATAGCCAAGTCAAATGATGTAACTCTGCATAAACGCGTTATATAATGCAGACTAAGCACAGTTGTTCAATTTAGGGTTTAAAATGCCTGTCTAGCGTAGATATAGTCTATTTATCCTAAATATAAGCTATCTAGGCTATTCTTCTTCTAGTTTGAGAAATAGCCTAATCAAGTGATGTAGCTCTGCATAAACGCGTTATATAGTGCAGACTAAGCACAGTTGTTCAATTTAGGGTTTAAAATGCCTATCTAGCGTAGATATAGTCTATTTAGCCTAAATATAGGCTATCTAGGCTATCCTTCTTCTAGTTTGAGAAAGAGCCTAATCAAGTGATGTAACTCTGCGTAAACGCGTTATATAGAGCAGACTAAGCACAGTTGTTCAATTTAGGGTTTAAAATGCCTATCTAGCCTAGATATATTCTATTTAGCCTAGATATAGTCTATTTAGCCTAAATATAGGCTATCTAGGCTATTCTTCTTCTAGTTTGAGAAATAGCCTAATCAAGTGATGTAACTCTGCGTAAACGCGTTATATAGAGCAGACTAAGCACAGTTGTTCAATTTAGGGTTGAAATAGCCTGTCTAGCCTAGATATAGTCTATTTAGCCTAGATATAGTCTATTTAGCCTAGATATAGTCTATTTAGCCTAAATATAGGCTATCTAGTCTATTTCTGTTAGTTTATTCTGTATATTCTCTTAGTTTGCCAAATAGCCAAGTCAAATGATGTAACTCTGCATAAACGCGTTATATAGTGCAGACTAAGCACAGTTGTTCAATTTAGGGTTTAAAATGCCTATCTAGCCGAGATATAGTCTATTTAGCCTAAATATAGGCTATCTAGGCTATTCTTCTTCTAGTTTGAGAAATAGCCTAATCAAGTGATGTAACTCTGCATAAACGCGTTATATAGTGCAGACTAAGCACAGTTGTTCAATTTAGGGTTTAAAATGCCTATCTAGCGTAGATATAGTCTATTTAGCCTAAATATAGGCTATCTAGGCTATCCTTCTTCTAGTTTGAGAAATAGCCTAATCAAGTGATGTAACTCTGCGTAAACGAAATAGACTATATAGACTATATCTAGTCTAAATTGACTATATCTAGGCTAGAAAGGCATTTTAAACCCTAAATTGAACAACTGTGCTTAGTCTGCACTATATAAGGCGTTTATGCAGAGTTAGATCACTTGACTAGGCTATTTGGCAAACTAACAGAAGAATAGCCTAGATAGCGTATATTTAGGCTAAATAGACTATATCTCGGCTATATAGGCATTTTAAACCCTAAATTGAACAAC
>CAWVRF010001140.1:0-27816 GCA_963932465.1 Maratus speciosus
ACGAAACTTTTTGTGGCACAAACCGACATTTATTTGCAACTAAAGATTTACGTATTTCATTTTTTGACATGTATTTATTCATGGGCGATTCTCTATATGTGCCCTTGTATTATAAAAATTCGTTATAACGAGAGAATGAAAATGGCACAAACGAAACTTTTTGGGGCACAAACCAGCACAAACGTAGGACAAAAGAATGCCATAATACAATTTAGATTTCGTTGATGGGGCGGGGCCACTGAAATGGTCGTTCTGTGTAGTAATAGTGGAAAACTCGTTATATCGAGGAAACCATAATGGCACAAACGAAACTTTCTGCGGCACAGACCGACATTTACATGGGACTAAAGATTTACGGATTTCATTTCGTGACATTTAGTTATTTACGATTTTTATAAGTGATTTTCTTTATTTGACTTTGCATTATAAAAATTCGTTATAACGAGAGAACGGATGTAGCACAAACGAAACTTTTTGCGGCACAAACCAGCACAAACGTAGCACAAACGAATGCCGTAATACAATTTAGATTTCGTTGATGGGGCGGGGCCACTGAAATGGTCTTTCTGTGTTGAAATAGTAGAAAATTCATTATATCGAGGGAACCAGAATGGCACAAACGAAACTTTTTGCGGCACAAACCGATATTTACATGGGACTAAAGATTTAAGTATTTCATTTCGTGACATGTAATTATTTGCGATTTTTATATGTGATTTTCTTTATTTGGCATTGAATTATAAAAATTCATTATAACGAGAGACCGGAAGTGGCACAAACGAAACTTTTTGTGGCACAAACCAGCACAAACATAGCACAAACGAATGCCGTAATACATTTTAGATTTCGTTGATGGGGCGGGGCCACTGAAATGGTCGTTCTGTGTTGAAATAGTGGAAAATTCGTTATATCGAGGGAACCAGAATGGCACAAACGAAACTTTTTTCGGCACTAACCGACATTTACATGGGACTAAAGATTTACGTATTTCATTTCGTGACATGTAGTTATTTACGATTTTTATAAGTGATTTTCTTTATTTGACTTTGCATTATAAAAATTCGTTATAACGAGAGAACGGATGTAGCACAAACGAAACTTTTTGCGGCACAAACCAGCACAAACTTAGCACAAACGAATGCCGTAACGCAATTTAGATTTCGTCTATGGGGCGGGGCCACTGAAATGGTCGTTTTGTGTTGAAATAGTAGAAAATTCATTATATCGAGGGAACCAGAATGGCACAAACGAAACTTTTTGCGGCACTAACCGACATTTACATGGGACTAAAGATTTAAGTATTTCATTTCGTGACATGTAATTATTTGGGATTTTTATAAGTGATTTTATTTATTTGATCTTGAAATTAAAAAATTCGTTATAACGAGAGAACGGAAGTGGTACAAACGAAACTTTTTGCGGCACAAACCAGAACAAACGTAGCACAAACGAGTGCCGTAATACAATTTAGATTTCGTTGATGGGGCGGGGCCACTGAAATGGTCGTTCTGTGTTGAAATAGTGGAAAATTCGTTATATCGAGGGAACCAGAATGGCACAAACGAAACTTTTTGCGGCGCAAACCGACATTTACATGGGACTAAAAATTTACGTATTTCATTTCGTGACATGTAGTTATTTACGATTTTTATAAGTGATTTTCTTTATTTGACTTTTCATTATAATAATTCGTTATAACGAGAGAACGGAAGTAGCACAAACGAAAGTTTTTGCGGCACAAACCAGCACAAACGTAGCACAAACGAATTCTGTAATACAATTTAGATTTCGTTTATGGGGCGGGCCACCGAAATGGTCGTTCTGTGTTGAAATAGTGGAAAATTCGTTATATCGAGGGAACCAGAATGGCACAAACGAAACTTTTTGCGGCACAAACCGACATTTACATGGGACTAAAGATTTACATATTTCATTTCACGACATGTAGTTATTTACGATTTTTATAAGTGATTTTCTTTATTTGACCTTGAAATTAAAAAAATTCGTTATAACGAGAGAACGGAAGTGGCACAAACGAAACTTTTTGCGGCACAAACCAGCACAAACGTAGCACAAGCGAATGCCGTAATACAATTTAGATTTCGTTGATGGGGCGGGGCCACCGAAATGGTCGTTCTGTGTTGAAAAAGATGAAAATTCGTTATATCGAGGGAACCAGAATGGCACAAACGAAACTTTTTGCGGCACAAACCGACATTTACATGGGACTAAAGATTTACATATTTCATTTCGCGACATGTAGTTATTTACGATTTTTATAAGTGATTTTCTTTATTTGACTTTGCATTATAAAAATTCTTTATAACGAGAGAACGGAAGTAGCACAAACGAAACTTTTTGCGGCACAAACCAGCACAAACGTAGCACAAACAAATGCCGTAATGTAATTTAGATTTCGTTGAAGGGGCGGGGCCACTGAAATGGTCGTTCTGTGTTGAAATAGTGGAAAATTCGTTATATCGAGGGAACCAGAATGGCACAAACGAAACTTTTTGCGGCACAAAACAACACTTACATGGGACTAAAGATTTAAGTATTTCATTTCGCGACATGTAATTATTTGCGATTTTTATAAGTGATTTTCTTTATCTGACCTTGAAATTAAATAATTCGTTATAACGAGAGAACGGAAGTGGCACAAACGAAACTTTTTTCGGCACAAACCAGCACAAACGTAGCACAAACGAATGCCGTAATACAATTTAGATTTGGTTGATGGGGCGGGGCCACTGAAATGGTCGTTCTGTGTTGAAATAGTGGAAAATTCGTTATATCGAGGGAAACAGAATGGCACAAACGAAACTTTTTGCGGCACTAACCGACATTTACATGGGACTAAAGATTTACGTATTTCATTTCGTTACATGTAGTTATTTACGATTTTTATAAGTGATTTTCTTTATTTGACTTTGCATTAAAAAATTCGTTATAACGAGAGAACGGAAGTGGCACAAACGAAACTTTTTGCGGCACAAACAAGCACAAACTTAGCACAAACGAATGCCGTAATGCAATTTAGATTTCGTTGATAGGGCGGGGCCACTGAAATGGTCGTTCTGTGTTGAAATAGTAGAAAATTCATTATATCGAGGGAAACAGAATGGCACAAACGAAACTTTTTGCGGCACAAACCGACATTTACATGGGACTAAGGATTTAAGTATTTCATTTCGTCACATGTAATTATTTGCGATTTTTATAAGTGATTTTCTTTATTTGACCTTGAAATTAAAAAATTCGTTATAACGAGAGAACGGAAGTGGCACAAACGAAACTTTTTGCGGCACGAACCAGCACAGACGTAGCACAAACGAATTCTGTAACACAATTTAGATTTCGTTTATGGGGCGGGGCCACCGAAATGGTCGTTCTGTGTTGAAATAGTGGAAAATTCGTTATATCGAGGGAACCAGAATGGCACAAACGAAACTTTTTGCGGCAAAAACCGACATTTACATGGGACTAAAGATTTACATATTTCATTTCGCGAGATGTAGTTTTTTACGATTTTTATAAGTGATTTTTTTATTTGACCTTGAAATTAAAAAATTCGTTATAACGAGAGAACGGAAGTGGCACAAACGAAACTTTTTGCGGCACAAACCAGCACAAACGTAGCACAAACGAATTCTGTAACACAATTTAGATTTCGTTTATGGGGCGGGGCCACCGAAATGGTCGTTCTGTGTTGAAATAGTGGAAAATTCGTTATATCGAGGGAACCAGAATGGCACAAACGAAACTTTTTGCGGCAAAAACCGACATTTACATGGGACTAAAGATTTACATATTTCATTTCGCGACATGTAGTTATTTACGATTTTTATAAGTGATTTTTTTATTTGACCTTGAAATTAAAAAAAATCGTTATAACGAGAGAATGGAAGTGGCACAAACGAAACTTTTTGCGGCACAAACCAGCACAAACGTAGCACAAACGAATGCCGTAATACAATTTAGATTTCGTTGATGGGGCGGGGCCACTGAAATGGTCGTTCTGTGTTGAAAAAGTGGGTAATTCGTTATATCGAGGGAACCAGAATGTCACAAACGAAACTTCTAGCGGCACAAACCGACATTTACATGGGACTAAAGATTTAAGTATTTCATTTCGTGACATGTAATTATTTGCGATTTTTATAAGTGATTTTCTTTATTTGACCTTGAAATTAAAAAATTCGTTATAACGAGAGAACGGAAGTGGCACAAACGAAACTTTTTGCGGCACAAACCAGCACAAACGTAGCACAAACAAATGCCGTAATGTAATTTAGATTTCGTTGAAGGGGCGGGGCCACTGAAATGGTCGTTCTGTGTTGAAATAGTGGAAAATTCGTTATATCGAGGGAACCAGAATGGCACAAACGAAACTTTTTGCGGCACAAAACAACACTTACATGGGACTAAAGATTTAAGTATTTCATTTCGCGACATGTAATTATTTGCGATTTTTATAAGTGATTTTCTTTATCTGACCTTGAAATTAAATAATTCGTTATAACGAGAGAACGGAAGTGGCACAAACGAAACTTTTTTCGGCACAAACCAGCACAAACGTAGCACAAACGAATGCCGTAATACAATTTAGATTTGGTTGATGGGGCGGGGCCACTGAAATGGTCGTTCTGTGTTGAAATAGTGGAAAATTCGTTATATCGAGGGAAACAGAATGGCACAAACGAAACTTTTTGCGGCACTAACCGACATTTACATGGGACTAAAGATTTACGTATTTCATTTCGTTACATGTAGTTATTTACGATTTTTATAAGTGATTTTCTTTATTTGACTTTGCATTAAAAAATTCGTTATAACGAGAGAACGGAAGTGGCACAAACGAAACTTTTTGCGGCACAAACAAGCACAAACTTAGCACAAACGAATGCCGTAATGCAATTTAGATTTCGTTGATAGGGCGGGGCCACTGAAATGGTCGTTCTGTGTTGAAATAGTAGAAAATTCATTATATCGAGGGAAACAGAATGGCACAAACGAAACTTTTTGCGGCACTAACCGACAGTTACATGGGACTACAGATTTAAGTATTTCATTTCGTGACATGTAATTATTTGGGATTTTTATAAGTGATTTTATTTATTTGACCTTGAAATTAAATAATTCGTTATAACGAGAAAACGGAAGTGGCACAAACGAAACTTTTTGCGGCACAAACCAGCAAAAACTTAGCACAAACGAATGCCGTAATGCAATTTAGATTTCGTTGATGGGGCGGGGCCACTGAAATGGTCGTTCTGTGTTGAAATAGTGGAAAATTCGTTATATCGAGGGAACCAGAATGGCACAAACGAAACTTTTTGCGGCACAAACCGACATTTACATGGGACTAAGGATTTAAGTATTTCATTTCGTCACATGTAATTATTTGCGATTTTTATAAGTGATTTTCTTTATTTGACCTTGAAATTAAAAAATTCGTTATAACGAGAGAACGGAAGTGGCACAAACGAAACTTTTTGCGGCACAAACCAGCACAGACGTAGCACAAACGAATTCTGTAACACAATTTAGATTTCGTTTATGGGGCGGGGCCACCGAAATGGTCGTTCTGTGTTGAAATAGTGGAAAATTCGTTATATCGAGGGAACCAGAATGGCACAAACGAAACTTTTTGCGGCAAAAACCGACATTTACATGGGACTAAAGATTTACATATTTCATTTCGCGAGATGTAGTTTTTTACGATTTTTATAAGTGATTTTTTTATTTGACCTTGAAATTAAAAAATTCGTTATAACGAGAGAACGGAAGTGGCACAAACGAAACTTTTTGCGGCACAAACCAGCACAAACGTAGCACAAACGAATTCTGTAACACAATTTAGATTTCGTTTATGGGGCGGGGCCACCGAAATGGTCGTTCTGTGTTGAAATAGTGGAAAATTCGTTATATCGAGGGAACCAGAATGGCACAAACGAAACTTTTTGCGGCAAAAACCGACATTTACATGGGACTAAAGATTTACATATTTCATTTCGCGACATGTAGTTATTTACGATTTTTATAAGTGATTTTTTTATTTGACCTTGAAATTAAAAAAAATCGTTATAACGAGAGAATGGAAGTGGCACAAACGAAACTTTTTGCGGCACAAACCAGCACAAACGTAGCACAAACGAATGCCGTAATACAATTTAGATTTCGTTGATGGGGCGGGGCCACTGAAATGGTCGTTCTGTGTTGAAAAAGTGGGTAATTCGTTATATCGAGGGAACCAGAATGGCACAAACGAAACTTCTAGCGGCACAAACCGACATTTACATGGGACTAAAGATTTAAGTATTTCATTTCGTGACATGTAATTATTTGCGATTTTTATAAGTGATTTTCTTTATTTGACCTTGAAATTAAAAAATTCGTTATAACGAGAGAACGGAAGTGGCACAAACGAAACTTTTTGCGGCACAAACCAGCACAAACGTAGCACAAAGGAATGCCGTAATACAATTTAGATTTCGTTGATGGGGCGGGGCCACTGAAATGGTCGTTCTGTTTTGAAATAGTGGAAAATTCGTTATATCGAGGGAAACAGAATGGCACAAACGAAACTTTTTGCGGCACTAACCGACATTTACATGGGACTAAATATTTACGTATTTCATTTCGTGACATGTAGTTATTTACGATTTTTATAAGTGATTTTCTTTATTTGACTTTGCATTATAAAAATTCGTTATAACGAGAGAACGGAAGTAGCACAAACGAAACTTTTTGCGGCAAAAACCAGCACAAACTTAGCACAAACGAATGCCGTAATGCAATTAAGATTTCGTTGATGGGGCGGGGCCACTGAAATGGTCGTTCTGTGTTGAAATCGTGGAAAATTCGTTATATCGAGGGAACCAGAATGGCACAAACGAAACTTTTTGCGGCACAAACCGACATTTACATGGGACTAAAGATTTAAGTATTTCATTTCGTGACATGTAATTATTTGCGATTTTTATAAGTGATTTTCTTTATTTGACCTTGAAATTAAAAAATTCGTTATAACGAGAGAACGGAAGTGGCACAAACGAAACTTTTTGCGGCACAAACCAGCACAAACGTAGCACAAACGAATGCCGTAATACAATTTAGATTTCGTTGATGGGGCGGGGCCACTGAAATGGTCGTTCTGTGTTGAAATAGTGGAAAATTCGTTATATCGAGGGAGCCAGAATGGCACAAACGAAACTTTTTGCGGCACAAACCGACATTTACATGGGACTAAAGATTTACATATTTCATTTTGCGACATGTAGTTATTTGCGATTTTTATAAGTGATTTTCTTTATTTGACCTTGAATTATAATAATTCGTTATAACGAGAGAACGGAAGTGGCACAAACGAAACTTTTTGCGGCACAAACCAGCACAAACGTAGCACAAACAAATGCAGTAATAAAATTTTGATTTCATTGATGGGGCGGGGCTGTCGTTTCACTGGCCCCGCCCCATTGTGTTCGTTATAACGAGAGAACGGAAGTGGCACAAACGAAATTTTTTGCGGCACAAACCAGCACAAACCTAGCACAAACGAATGTAGTAATAAAATTTTGATTTCATTGATGGGGCGGGGCTGCCGTTTCACTGGCCCCGCCCCATTGTGTTCGTTATAACGAGAGAACGGAAGTGGCACAAACGAAAATTTTTGCGGCACAAACCAGCACAAACGTAGCACAAACGAATGGTGCTGTTGAATTTTCAAAATGAGTATGGGGCGGGGCCAGTGAAATGTACGTGTTAATTTCCCTTTAAATAATGCTAAAGTGCCATTGAAATAATTCTTTATTGTAAATGCATTTGAAAGTTTAAGATATTCAAATTCGGATACTTTTTACTTTGTCATATAAGACAGAAAACAAATGTCACAGGAAATATGAAATTGTGGAAAAGATTAATCATTCTGAATAAATTAGAGCGAAAGTTATATTTTCCTCCACCAGGTGGCGATAGTCATCCGTTATTTTTAATTCAGAACTTGTTGTTGTTGATGATGATTTGGCCTTTAAATTTAGAACTTAATAGTTTTTGAAGGTTTTAAACAACGTTAAAATATTTAAGGATTTTAATAAACTATTACAAATATTTTAAGACCAGCATTCGCTTTAACCTGTATTTATTTATTTTTTTAATGAAGCGTTCAAAGAGTCATTCATTTGTTTATAGATTTGCTGGAATTTGAATCTGAATGGCAACAGTATCGTCTGTTTAGATCTGGTTTCTATGTTTATAATAGCTTAATTTTAATTTAGAACTTAATATATTATAAATGGATATGATACACATGTTTTATGTGAGAATATGCTGAACAAACATGATTTCAAATAGAAAAAATTATCATTTAGCCGTCATATGCTAGGATATGTTTTTCATTAAGCATAACATGGCGTTTAGCTACGGTCGATTCGCAGACCAGAGTGGTTCGCACCGGCATGGTTCTGACGGTTTCCTTCACTCAGATTTTATTATAAGTAGATGTGTTCTTGAAGCAAAGAACAGGTACCTTGTTTGCAGTGGTTGATATAACAATATCTTCTTCACACTTGTTTAGAAGGCGTGATTTAATTGTTTTGACTGAAGGACAGTATTCACCTGCTTTAATCTGGTCTGTTAATTCTTCTATAGAAAACTGGTATTCTTCTTTATTTTCCTTCAGATAAAATAAATGAATTGCATAGATGTGTCTATGTCAGAGGCAAATGGAATTGTCTGCATCTCTGTGTGTTTTGCAAGCTGATACAGCTTTTTCACACATTTAAAAGGATACTGCCTATCAGCAGTAACCAAGTCAGTCATATCATCTAGTACATAGATTATGGCAAGCACCAGTTTATCATCATAATTTTCAGAAAGTAGTTTAAACTTTAAAAGGATTTCCAATGTACAATATATTCCGTTTTGTTATTACTTTATGAATTTCTTTTGCTTTAAAGTATTGTGGGATTTTTTCTCCAAACAAAAAGTAACGACTTTAAATGAAAACTGTTGCACTGTTGAACGGTTGTTTTTCTACGTCTTCAGAAATCTTCTTCAAGTTGCAGCAATGTGTTTTTCGTTTGTGTACTGTCTACTGCCTTTTTTATGGATCCTTAGAGACTCCTTGTTCAATAAATAATTACTTTACCCATCTTTTCGTTTTTTACTTGCTAATCAGAAAGACTCCACACCTTTTGATTTCACTTCTGTTACTTTGGTTCCTCTCATTAACTCCGTGTCATAGATAAAACGCTTTTCTGCCATCATGAATATAACGTCACGTCTCACAGAATTGTTTTAAACATATAATTTTTAATTAAATGCACACTTCACATACATTAAAGCAAATGCATAACCGACCGTCGAGACGTCTAGAAACAAACTGAGAGCTGAGCTTTCAATTTCAACACGAACCAAAAAAGGCCTGATGGAGAAGGGAAGGATGAGAAAAGTGAGGGCTTCTTGTAATATCATGTGTGTGGCGCCATGGAAGTGTTCCAAGAACATCCACCCACTCGATTTGTATTCACAAAAATATTACATTAAGCGTTTTCGGCCTCCGATTATGGAATTTGAATATATCGCTAAAATCCTTTTTACTCGTATTGCTAAAACTATTCACTTTAGAAAGAAACATTTTGCAACAGACAAACAACAAACTCGATACACATGTCTAAGAGTTTACCACCAGTTCAGCTATGGCTACGTAACTGTAAAAAAGCTAAGGAATGGGGCTGGAATAAAACCAAGAGAAGCACCGCACCAATAACAACTGTCAAACACACGCACCAGAAGCTGTTCTGCGAAAAAAAAATCCTGTAAATGCAAAACAAACTTCAGTGAAAAATGTGGCTATAGGAATGCAGGTTTGTTTTGTTCGCTCCTTCGTTTGAACTGTAATGGCCATTGTGAGAATCTCAGCTCCTTCACCGCCCATAATGACTTGGAAATAGAGGTTGACAAGTCAATTCTCTAGGATATTTTAAGTCAAGTGAAGAACCAACCTGAGCAATCAAGATAATGATGAGCCTCCTTTTGAAGAACATCAACAAGATCTTTCAAAGCTACCAAAACGACATTAATGGGAGAATAAGTCTGCATTTCTTTTTTTCCTGTTTACAATCTTCCACTTATGTTATTATATTAAACTTATAATAGTTATAATTGTATAGTTATAATCATATAATACTTATAATAAGGTTGGCAGGAAAATAAAAATTGGTGATCTCATCTGTTCGGAGTATTTGTGTTTTATATTTTTCTTAATTACCCGATTTCAATTTATTTTGTTAATAAATATATAAAAGGCTTAAAATTTGGTAAGCAAATGTTACATAATCGAAATGCAACTACAATTAACTAAAAAGCTTCAAATTGGTGATTGAAATGGATGCATTGTGGTTGAATTGAGTTTTCGTCCTCTGATGATGGAATTTGAATATATCGCTAAAATTCTTTTTGCTCGTATTGCCAAAAGTATTCATCTTAGAAAAAACATTGTTTATGTAAAATGTAGGAATGTTTCTCTAGTTTAATTTGGTGCAGCAGTTTTTTCAAAAAAGTTTAACCTTCTAGCGACTACAATGGAAAATCCGAAAAAAGCCCAATTGTTTCATGGTTTTTCGCTTATAACTTTTTAAGCAGACCAGATACGATGTGGCAAAGTTTAAAATCGTGTTCAGCACCCCAAAAAACATAAAGGAAGAAAGAGAAAAGACTTCTCCAAAACGCTCCAGGAAGACGCCTTTTTAGGTCTAATTTTACTGGACTAAAGGAGAAATGACAAGTTCTATGTTTGGTAATACCACAATTAAAGGGTTCAATTTCCTGTACAAATCCAAAAGGAAGCACAGAACATTGAGGAATTTAAAATCCTTCAAACTTTTCAGCAATCTTTTAGCTTTAGCACTATCATTGTCTTTTCCACGGGTGACGATGGGGAAGTGGCTGCATTTTTCCTTTTTTGGAAGAAAAATGCCGTCACTTGATTTTAAAACACTTCTGCGAGTCACTGAATTGAGGCGAGGCACGATATTCTGAGTATGTAGAGTATGTATAGTAGTTTGATTTGAAGCACAACATTTTAAACAAGTTGGAAATTGCACGTCAAACGTGGCAAATGAGGTGCGTTCGTACTATAACTAGTTTTATAATTATTTTTTGCACCCCATATTGTACTGAATGTATATTTTTTTTTGCACTTCGTAAAGTGCATAGTCTGATACATCATTAAAATGCACTTCCAATATTTTTTTCGGAACACTTTTGACTGTCCCTGTAATTAAACTATACATCCGATTTTCCTAAAATTTGAAATAGCTCAACAAAATTTTGCAACAATTATATCTTTAAAATTTCAGACCATTCGGAAGGCTGTAATATCATTAAAATGCACTTGCAATAATTTTTCCCATTGGCCGTAATGTAAAAAAAAACTTTTGACTGTCCCTGTAATTAAACTATACATCCGATTTTCCTAAAATTTGAAATGGCTCGACAAAATTTTGCAACAATTATATCTTTAAAATTTCAGATCATTCGGAAGGCTCTAATATCATTAAAATCCACTTGCAATAATTTTTCCCATTAGCCGTAATGTAAAGAAAAACTTTTGACTGTCCCTGTAATTAAACTATACATCCGATTTTCATAAAATTTGAAATGGCGCGACAAAATTTTGCAACAATTATATCTTTAAAATTTCAGATCATTCGGAAGGCTCTAATATCATTAAAATCCACTTGCAATAATTTTTCCCATTGGCCGTAATGTAAAGAAAAACTTTTGACTGTCCCTGTAATTAAACTATACATCCGATTTTCCTAAAATTTGAAATAGCTCAACAAAATTTTGCAACAATTATATCTTTAAAATTTCAGATCATTCGGAAGGCTCTAATATCATTAAAATCCACTTGCAATAATTTTTCCCATTAGCCGTAATGTAAAGAAAAACTTTTGACTGTCCCTGTAATTAAACTATACATCCGATTTTCATAAAATTTGAAATGGTTCGACAAAATTTTGCAACAATTATATCTTTAAAATTTCAGATCATTCGGAAGGCTCTAATATCATTAAAATCCACTTGCAATAATTTTTCCCATTGGCCGTAATGTAAAGAAAAACTTTTGACTGTCCCTGTAATTAAACTATACATCCGATTTTCCTAAAATTTGAAATGGCTCGACAAAATTTTGCAACAATTATATCTTTAAAATTTCAGATCATTCGGAAGGCTCTAATATCATTAAAATCCACTTGCAATAATTTTTCCCATTGGCCGTAAAGTAAAGAAAAACTTTTGACTGTCCCTGTAATTAAACTATACATTCGATTTTCATAAAATTTGAAATGGCTCGACAAAATTTTGCAACAATCATATATTTGAAATTTCAGACCATTCGGTTGGGTAGTTTTTGCTCTGTTACATGCGGACAGACGGACGGACGGACGGACAGACGGACAGACGGACGGACAGACGGACGGACGGACGGACAGACGGACAGACGGACGGACAGACGGACGGACAGACGGACGGACTGAACGACGACTATAGGTGCTACGTATTTATATAATTACGAACGCACCTAAAAACGGAATTTACTTGCCAACATTAAATATTTGCTCTCCAATGGCGAGCTGGCAAGTGGAAATGTCGCGCCCTGATAAAGATAAAATATATTTTCTACAACTATTATTGTTACGAACACTTATTATACTAGAATGAATAAATACTTTCAAAGATAGATAGTTGTAATAGAATTTATAACATGCAACAATCTAAGAATACGATTATTCCTAAATTTGTCCTTTGCAAAACTATCGCTTTGAAGACGGAATCTTCGAGTTTTCAAACATGTACTCCTACTAAAAGAGAGAAAACCAACGTTTAAAAATGTACAAATAATACACAAAAAAGCAGCAAACAGGTGTTTCCTGCTTTTTTGTGTACTATTTGTGCATTTTTACCGTTGGTTTTCGCATTTTAATATTCTTGCACAAAGTCTTCATTTACTATTTTTATGTAATATATTATTATTATCATTCTACAAATAATGTTGTTTTATGCAGCCATTAAGAAATTGAGTTTTTAATAAGAATGAGTTTCATTTTAATATTAGCAACAGATTCAAAGGAATAAATACTTTCTTTGTAGGACATATACATACTGTTTCATATGTAATCTTATAAATGTTATTTTCTCTATATAAATATTTTTATTTAACAAAAAGGGATTAAATAACTAACGTCTATGTATTTTAATAATTAAAGAATTATAATACATCATTTTAATTAAACATGTGCTTAAGAAATACATTCATAGTAACTATACTATGCTTATGCTATATATTTAAACATCTGCCCCACTTTACATTGTGAATTAAGAACACGAAACGTTTTATTTCTAAATTATAATTGACAATTATCTCCCACTTTCCTAAAGAGACTGTTTAGAATCGAACCTTCTGTTAAGTTCTTTCGCCAAGCACATTAAGTTGTTATATGAAATTTTATACATTATCTCTTTTCGTAATTTCATTTTTTAATGATCTAAATAGGCTTGAAAGAAGAATTAATGGGCGCTTCTAAAATCTTTCTATTTTACCTAAAAAATAAAATAAAATTATATAAAATCTAAAAGTAAATAAAAATAAAAATACTACCTCCGTCAGAATTTAACGATTCAAAATATTTTGGTAATTACATGTAGCATGTAATTAGAAGTTAAATCTCCGAAAGATGATTATTTTGAAAGTTTTCATACTACTCTGTATTTTAAAGTAATTTTACTCAAAATGACTAATTTGAAGATTGCGTGCTAGATTTCGTAATAATAAATAAGACAGATTTTCATGAAATTTTAATATGTAATACCTATACAATATGTCCATTTGCACATATTTACATATACTATATATGCAATATGTGTATGTAAAAATAAATATACAACTGATTCCAGAAAAAAAAAAAAAAAAACTCCATACATTATAACCACTATTTCAGAATTATGTTTATTTCAACATACATTTAAAAAGAAAATCATGGAAGACAGTACATATATTGATATTGTCGCAATGTTTAGAATGTTTCCGGATTCCATACGGGAATTCATTCAGTGAGAAATTTTAGGAATTATGCAAATGTAAAATTTTGAGCTCCTTGTGTTTAATTCTTTTTAATAACTAGGGGGCTCGGCCCCCTACGAGCTACGCTCGCCAACCCCCGTCCAGACACCGCAGACTCTAAATGCACGCTAATTTGATCGGCTTTAAAAAGATTTCGAAAGATTGAATTATAATTAAAAAAACAGTGGCGATCTCCCTATAAACGGATTTCTATTCATTTCTCTTTGATTGGGAAATTTTAACACCAAATCCGCTGCGGTACTACTTGATTATCCCGCCAAATTATATAAATCGCCAAACCACTCGCCAAATTATACAAATTGACATAATTTTAATTTTAAATAACGAAAGAACACATAAATTAGTACAACATTAATAAAAATACAAATAAAACGTCGAAATAAAAATAACTTGATGACGTAGACACGTGCAACAACATTGCAAAATAAGCTAATATAAAAGGAATTCAGTAATCAGAGTCTTTGTCTCCTGGTGTTTTTTAACAAAGTGAAAAGTGAAAAGAAAGTTCTTTTAAATGAGACATTTTAAATTAACCGTTTTTAATCTGACGTAATTTTGACTAAGCTATTCTTTCTCTTTTAAATATTCACGTGAAAATACTTTTGTTAGAAATTAAATATTATTTGCGCTTTGCTAACAAAAATAGTTGAAAAGATCCTCTCAAAATATCAAATAAATGCCTAGCGCAATTTCTAAATTTAAACTGTTTTCCAATATTATTTTGTGTTCATTTTATGTAATAACTGTAATGTGACGTAAATATGATGTAATTTCTCCTATTTAAGACTTCTAACGCATGTTAATGAATTTATTATTTTACAATATCCTTTCTCTTTTAAAATTCACGTGTATACTTTTTATGACGTAATTTTTAATAAGTTCCTGCTTTTTATACGCAATTATTTAATTTTAATTCGAAAGTATCTTTTCTGTTTATAATAGTCACGTGTAAATAATTTTTTAATTTGAAGCACACATTATTTTTTCCGTTGTTTATACAGTTTGCAACAGGTTAAATTAGTACAATTTTCTAAAATAAGTAAAAAATATCTCTCGAAATGCTGAAAATTTGAATTTAAAATAGAAATGAAACCTCGAAAAATGAGTCAAATTCAAAAAAATAAATAAATTATGCACACCGGGAAATTATAACGTATAAAATGATCTAACAATTATTAAATTCCGATGTATAGTTTTCAGTTCGGTGGAGATTCTCGTTGAGAGAAGACGTACTTTTGTGCTGCTCTTTTCTTTATGTGATTTTTTTGCGGTATCTCATAGAGTGTTACTGCTCTGGTTACGTATTGTGTTCTGGTGGTTATATAGCGGTTCGTAATGAATAGTTGTGTGATTCCACGAACATTTCTGTTTGAGTGGTGATTCTTTTTATGATTGCGCAGTATGGCGGCGGTTGAAAATGACAACCAGCCTATCAGTATTCTGGCAACTATTGTCAATGGAACGCGACAACCGGACTTTGTTAACCAGTTTCTGGACACTCCAACACAGTTTGACGAATCTGCTAAACAACTGTTTATCGACTTTTTCAGCTACGTCGATAACTACATCCTGGAAACTAGAAGCAAGGCTGAGTATGCAACATCATTAGGCGATCAGTCTGAGGTGAGTGAAACTTGCCGTGAGGCCTTATTAATTGTTAGGGAGCCTACTAACATTTACAATTTACTTAATTCTACTGTTTTTACTGTCTTTTGTTTCTCAAAATACAAAAAATCTGCTCACTTTATTCTAGAACAAGTTAAACTTAACGACTTCATAACAGTTAATAGAGGCACAAAAAGACGAAATGACGAGGGAAATTCAACTCTCCCCCTGAATAATAAATTCCAAAACTTAGCCAATGAGGCCAGTCTCGACAACAGCGTCGAAATGGACCAAACTAATGAAAACATTGACGCTTCTAGCGTTGAGCCCACGGGATCTCGTCCTGGTAGCTCAGGTAGCACAAAACAAAACAAGATAAACCCTTTCTTTATTGAATTAGAAGAAAACTGGTCAAACTTAGCGAAAGATATTAAGGAAATTAACAAGGAAAAACCAACTATACAACTAAAAGGTGACCGTCTGATGGTCCTATGCAAAAATGATGAGGACTTTAGAGCAACTCAAAATTGGTTAGATACAAATACAAAAAAATACACTACATTACATCCCAAGGAGCAAAGACCTAAAAAGGTCTGCATTAGGGGCCTCCCCTGCTACACTGAACAAAACATAATTATTAACAGTCTTAAAGATTACGGATTCACAGTCACTAGAGCTTCAATGATGAAGCACAGAAAAACTGGTAACCCCATGCCTATGTACATGGTGAATGTCATGCCACGTGTTAACTTTGAAGAAATTTACCAGATTAGGGAAATCCACTACATTTCTGTCAAAATTGAGGCTTTTAACAGCAAACAAAGAGTTAAACAATGTTATAAATGTCAAGGGTTTGGCCACGCATCGGAAGTTTGTGGGTTCGATGCCAAGTGCGCAGGTCAACACTTAACACCTTCATGTCCACACAAGGGGCGTATCGTCCCCAGTAGTGCCAATTGCGGCCAAGATCACCCAGCCACATTCAGGGGATGTGTAAAAAACCCACACAGACTGGAAAATAGAAACGGTAAAAACACAAACAATAGCAAAAACAGCAATACACAGGTTTCCAAGGAAACCCAACAATTCATTGAACTTTTTAAAGGCTATAACTATACTAAAAAAGCAAAAACCATAACAACACAAGATCAAAACAAAACTGTTACACCGGGAAGAAGCACTTCTAATGTCGAAGATGAATTCCCTCCTCTCACTGCTGACACTAATAACTCCAAAGAAAATACAGACAATGTTAGTGCTCCGACCACTACAACCACTACCACTAGTTACACTAATGAATTACAGGACATCTTTCAGACATTCAAAGACATGAAGGAGATCCTCCAAATTTCAAAATTTCTTAAATGTATCAAAAATATTGCCTCTCAAACCAAACGCGCTAATAACGCACTTGAAAAAATGTTTATAATCATACAAGAGTTCGACACCCTTGCCAATGAGCTCAGCCCCTCCAACCATGAGTAGTTCTCCCCCTAATTCTCTCATTGTTTTAACCTGGAATTGTAACTCTCTCTCCAACAAATTTTCTGAATTTTATGACTTCGTTACTAACAATCCCAATATTGACATTATCTTACTTCAGGAAGTCCATAAGACTTCTGGTAGTATCAAAATCGCTAACTATAAATTATACCATACCCCTCGTCTTGGTTCCAACGTCGGGGGTACTGCCATCTACATTAAACAACACATCCCACATTACACTACACAACAAACTACACTCGCTGGTATTGACTATACGGGAATTGTTGTACAATTGCCACACATTAATATTAACTTTACTTCTGCTTACATCAGACATGTGCGACAATTCCCAGTCAACGACCTTACACAACTTCTCTCTGAACACACACACAGTTTCATTGCTGGTGATTTTAATGCACGTAACCGGCGATGGAACTGTCATTCGACCTCTGGTTTTGGCAGATCATTACATAACCTCATCTCACACCTTGATCTTAGTCTACATGCACCAAACAAACCTACACGTATTGGGTACAATAACACTCATCCTTCTATCATTGATTTTGGCATTTCCAAAAACTTAGCCTTTCCTGTTACTACCACCGTTATTAATGACCTTACTTCTGACCACTTTCCTGTTTGCTTCAAAATTGACCTTGTTGACCCCCCCTCTCCCCCTCCTCTGGTTGCAGTGGACTGGAACAAATTTAAAAACATATTGAACAATTCCGATTTAACTTTTCCAACCATTCAGAACACCAATGATATTGATAATGCAGTTACTCACTTTCAAGATCTTATCACTAATGCCCAACAGCAGGCTACTCGTCAGTATGTCAAAAACTCTAAATCCTTCATTCTTCCAAACTATATTCACGCTGTCTGCAGACATCGTAATAACTTACGGCGTCGCTATCAAAATAATAGAGACCCAACTCTAAAACCAATTATTAATCGTCTTAACAATAAAATCAAAACCCTTATTGCCAAAGAAAAGCAGAAGAGTTGGGGGAAATTCCTCAGCTCTCTCTCTCCGGAAGACAACTCTCTCTGGGCCATTAAGAAAAAACTTAGCAATCATCACACCCCCATTCCACCGTTAACAGGCACCAACAATATCACTGCTTACACTGATCATGATAAAGCTGAAACTCTAGCTAAAAGTTACGCAAATCAATTTTCTCCTAATCCCTACCTTGCAAACCCGGATCATTTCTTTGATGTCCATGAAACTGTCAACAACTTCTTAAGTACCCCTCCTGAGGAACCACTCCCAGAAATACAACCTGTAACTATCTCTAATATAATCAAAAAACTCAAAAACAGGAAATCCCCCGGATACGACAAAATCTCTAACTTCGCTATTAAAAACCTTCCTCAAAATTGTATTAACTATCTAACAGATCTTACTAACGCTATCCTTAAATTTTATCACTTTCCAAACCCTTGGAAAATTTCTGTTGTGACTCCTATCCCTAAGCCTCAATGTAATCTATCTGATCCAACTAACTTTCGACCTATATCCCTGCTTCCCTCTCTAAGTAAAGTAGTTGAGCGTGTCATAAGGGCCCAGCTCAATGATATTCTTGACACTAATCACATTTTGATCCCTGAACAATTTGGCTTCAGAGCCAAACACTCCACTGTACATCAACTTCTTCGGGTTGTGGAGTTTCTCAGTGAGAAACTCAACTCGAATATTCCAGCAGCTGCTGTTTTTCTGGACATTGCTAAGGCTTTCGACAAAGTCTGGCATGAGGGCCTTATATACAAGCTAATTAAGCTCAAAATTCATGCTAGACTTATTCACCTCATTCATTCATACCTTAGCAATCGCAAATTCTGCGTCCGCATCAACAATATACTCTCCACTTTATATCGTATACTTGCTGGCATTCTTCAAGGCTCTGTCCTCGGCCCTACATTATTCAACATTTACTTTAATGATATACCGCGCACCCTGGGGACCTTTCTTGCCCTGTATGCGGACGACACGGCAATTTACGCCTCAGCTCACTTTGCTTACACCTTATACAAAATTTTACAGAAACACATTGACGATTTCACGGCCTGGTGCACCTTATGGCGCATTAAACTCAACGAACAAAAAACTGCTGCAGTTTACTTCTCTAGGAAGCTTACTAACCCTAACCGCATTACTATCAACAATACAACCATATCCTGGCCCGACCACACCAAGTATCTGGGGGTAACTCTGGATAAAAGACTAACATGGAAAAAACACTTCCTCAACATCAGAGGCCAAGCGGCCGGTATCTCAAAAACCCTTTCCCCTTTATTAAAAGGTAAAACTCTCTCTATCAAAAATAAAATTCTCCTCTATAACGCCTGTATTAGACCAATTCTTACATATGCAAGCCCCATATGGGGTTTTGCCTGTAAAACCAACATGGATTTTCTTAGTAAAGCACACAATAAAAATCTTCGTACCATCAGAAACGGTCACAGATACTTAAGAAACACAACCATTAAAAGGGACTTAAAAACCACTTCTCTCAAAGTACGCACAAGTAAACTTGCTAAAAATTTCTACAAAAATATCTATAATTTACCCAATGATATAATAGCTGGGTTACCAGAGTACGAGGTCTCCGACCCCCCTAATCGTAAACGCCCAAGGTTTTCTACTTTGTTAGATGATGAAGATTGAGTTTCCCTCTTTCTTCTCCTACTTTACTCTCTTTCTGTCTTGTATTTGTCTTTAATTTAAAAAAAAAAAAAAAAAAAAAAAAAAAAATTGTTGCATTGCTTCTTAAGCATTCAATATAATGTTACACTTTTAAAATGTATGGTCTCTGTAAAGAGTCTTTTTTTTTTGTTTTCTGGGGCACGTCCCGGTAGCTTTTTCGTCTCCTTTTTTCGGATCATTGGAACTTTACATTTTTCTCTTTTTCTCTCTTTTATATATTGTTACCCTATAAGTATTTTACTTACCATTTTACTATGCCTCTCTTTTTCTATTATTATCACTAACTTTAAGTGGCCTAACCACATTTATAAGTTTCTTTCACGGCTCCCTATCATGCCTCAATAGACGACTTCACCTCTCGACTGGATGTACAGATGCTCTCATCTAGGCAATCCATATCTACATCTCATGTTCCATGTTCCATGTATAGTTTTTGCTCCTATAAAACTTTTTTAGTGGAACGATTTTGTCCAACTTTAGCATTAAATATCTCTTAAAATAATTCTTCGATTTGAAAACTGCCTGCATCAGCGTGTTTATCAAACATTTCTGTATAATACTACCGATTTTCATATTTTTGTATGCATTATATTTTTTCTTAATATTAACGAAGAAAGACCTCCGGTCACAAAAAATTCAAAACCGGCGGCGGCGGTGACAGCGGTAAATACTTTTTTTTAGAATAGAGAGATTATAAAACAAACAAAAATGCGGGTAGTTTTTTCATCATCATTCAATAACTATTTGATGGAAGGCGTTGCGATTTTCGATATCATAATTTAAATTTCTAAAAATCGATTCCTGTTAAAGATGTTATAGGTTAAATAATTTTTTAAAACACCAAGTTCATAATTTATGTATTATGAAATTGAAAAAGAGAAAAAAATACTATATTAGGCTATTAGATTGAAACCTGATTCCTTCTACTAATGTGGGAAAATCA
Source organism: Maratus speciosus (assembly GCA_963932465.1). Lineage (NCBI taxonomy): Eukaryota > Metazoa > Arthropoda > Arachnida > Araneae > Salticidae > Maratus > Maratus speciosus. The sequence goes on from CAWVRF010001140.1 coordinate 20,893, forward strand.
TAACGAATCGCTAAAAAACACTAAAAATCACATAAAAAATTCACGAAAAATTCAAAAATTGCTGTACGAAATCCGAATAAACTTTATCGGTAAGAGGGCCGAATTTACTATATTAAGGCAAAATCGAATGTCAAAAAATTGACGAAAATCGTGAGGAATAAATAACGCATTTACAATCGCTATAAAAATCGGGAAAACGTCGAAAATTACGAAAGATAAAATTTACTTAATTTACCCCTCTTCCGAATTCTCTTGCCGAAACACATACACACACGCAGGCACACCAACACACAAACACACACACACAAAAAAGACAAAAAAAAAAGAGGGGGGGGGGGGGGAGAAGAAAAAAATTCATAATTTCGTGAATTCACAAAATATCAAATCCGCGTAGATTTATTATAAATTTTTTAAATATTATCTACAATTTTTATTTGACAAGCTTTTGATATAACAAACTCTTACAACAAAAACAAATTAAACAAAAATAGAGGTTGAAGAAAAAAATAACGTATTAATATGATTCTGATAAAATCAGTTCTAACAGAAAAAGGAAATTAAAAAATCGTCAAAAGTGGGAAGATAAAATTGTTATCTGGGTTTATCTCTAATCTTGATTTAGTTTTTGTTGGTGAAATTAGTACTTAACTTCGAAATCCACCTTCGCCTGTAGTCCGAGCCGGCTGGGATCTTTTTTATTCAATTTATTGTTGCCCCCCTAATTGTCCTCGTGATTAAATCTTCACTAAGAAATATGACATCAAACATCTTGAAAGAGTGTTTTTGAAGCATTTTTGTGGATATTCGACTAAATGTCTAAAATCAAAAGTATCCGATCATTATCCTTAAGGATCCACTGCACTGAAACTCCCCGATCGCGAAATCCCATGTTAGCCTATGGGAAAACTTTCAAGCGCGACTACTCCTTACCTAATATAATTATTAAAATACCGTTTACACTATCGGAAAGTAGACGTCAGATGCAGATGATGTGCGTTTTTAAAAATTATCCCCGTAAATTTTAAGCACATAAAAAATCCCTATAAACTTTGAAATTTCCGTATGATTAAATTTTATCATCTTCTTAAAAATACTTAAAATTTACGTAGACAATTTTTAAAAACGCACATCATCTGCATCTGACGTCTACTTTCTGGTGGTGTAAACGGTATTTTAATAATTATATCAGGTAAAGAGTCATCGCGCTTGAAAGTTTTCTCATAGGTTAACACGGAATTTTGAGTTCTAAGAGTTTCAGTGCAGCGGCCCCACGAGTGAATCTATTTCTGATGTCAACCTCCCTTGCACATACCTTGCAACCTATGCACATACGAATCGCACAACGATGAATGAGATATCGTTCGAAAAATTTTGAATCAGGCTTTCTGACTTAGTACACTAACATTTCGTTAAAACAAGTTGTTTGATTGAACATTGAATTTAATTAAAAATTAATAATAAAAAGAACAATTAAATAATCTCAAAGATTGCAGTGCGAAAGACTCGGACGAGCCTACTGGTCAAATACCGGGTGATCCAGAAGTTCCGGGAGTTTTGAAATGTTAATTAGAAAACTATGTACAATAGAAAAGTGCGGTATTCACATACATGCTCAGAAACGTGTTGGATTTTTGTTTGTAATGAATTTTTTTTCAATAAACAGTTAAAATATTTGGAAATAGATGGCGCTGCAGTACAGCATCGGAAATATCTGTACCATGTGTTGTCTAAGCAGATATGTTCATTGTGCAACATCCTTCCTAAGCTATTGCTCAGATTTCGCTTTAAGAGTCGTTTATGTTTAAACGCTTCTTCGAAGATTAAAGAAATTGCATTAAAAAGAATTTTGATGTAATATTTATGTGTAACTGCTATGTTTAGACATGCTTTCTTTGCGTGACAAAGCTTTGTTAGTTAAGCTGTTTTACAAAAGGACGAATCGCCAAGTTTAGCTTTCCTTTCTTATAGTACAATGCGTGGAGTTAAATACTCAATCTGCTTTATTATACCATAGCAAAACTATATTATCAATTCCAGCGCCACCTGTTTCCAAAAAGTGTAACAGCATATTCTTTTTCATTAGAAAAAATCAAATGCCATGTGAATCTAGGCATTTCTGGGAAAACCACATATTTCTATTGTATATAGTTTACTATTTATTAACATTTCAAAACTCCAGGAACTTCTGGATCACCCGGTATATTACTTCTCATGTCAACGTCCTTCTTCTATGCATAAAAAAGATGCATAACGATGAATGAGGTACCACAAGAAAGGTTTTTTATCAGCTTTCTGACATAGTACACTCACATATTGTTAAAATATGTTGTTTGATTAAAAATTGCAGTTATTTAAAAATTTACGAAAAAAAGTGAACATCAAGTAATCTCAAAGATTGCAGTGCAAAAGAATCTCATGGGTGCAGCGATAAGTTCATATTATAATAATTAAACAAAGTAAAAGACAATCAAGTTCATATTTTGTAAGATTGCATAAGAAAGTGCATTATCATCTATATATCAGCCTTAAGCATAATTGTTGACTTGCAAATTGTTAATATCAATGACTAATGACCTATTTATATATTTTTGGAAATTGAAGATACGTTCGCATTCAGCTACGCTTAGCGATCTCTTTATAAATTTGGAAGTACTTTTTGTTATAGTAGAATATTTGCAAAAATGTCTTCCTTTTACAAGGTAGCTCGGCTGATTGAGCATTTTTGCCAAGTTAGAAAATTTTTAATACTATTAATTTCTGAATAATAATTTTCGCTTTATTTATTAACGAAATATTTACGTTAGATAATGCAAATGCTACTAAGCAGAAGTAGTGGTATTCAAAGATCTACTAAAATGGTAATACTCATCTGAATTTCAAATTTATTATTGATGGTTTTTAATAAAACCATCTAAAACTAAATTAAAACGATAATCTTTGTTGTACAGTTCTATAATAGATGTTAAAGGAATCTACCACGAAGAATTCTTATTTAAAATACTGGTAGCAAAGTGCGAAAATTTTAGGAACGGTGCGAGCTCTGTAAAACTAAAAATTCCGTTCAAGGAAAAGAACAAATATAAAACTTAATGACCTTAACGCAATAAAATCTATCTTGTTTTTATATACTCTCTTCGAAGTTTACTTTTATGCATTCCAGACAGAATTATCATTTTATTTATTTCCTTCTTAACGAAATTTTTTAACGACAGTGCCATAAAATTCAGAAAAAAAAGAAGTGCCATAAAAATATATAAACAAATGATTTATGCATTTAAATGTTTTTCACAAAACTTAATTTAACGTTAAAATTCTTTCGTTTTCTAAATAAACAGATAATGTAATAAAAGGGGTCTAATTTTCTTTACACTTACAGGCGCGGAAAAAAATGTAAACACCCCCTACTAACTCGGCGACTAATTATAGTAGAAGAAAGCTTCTGGTATTAATCGACTGGAAATAAAGTCTATTTTTAAATGATGTATATAAAATTTACTTAAGGAGCCGTCTACAAATCAAAACCAGACTAACTTTGTGTTGTTCAATGGTAGCACCCAATTTTGACAATATTTTTAAAAACTTTGGATCAAACTATGCCTAGAAACGAAATTTCTAGTCTTTTGCACGATAAGTCTTTAAATTATAAACATTCAAAATTTAGAACTTCTAATGCTAAATTACATTTTCATATTTTTATTAATATCTCCTGAAATTATAATCCTAACGTGACAATTTTGTGTGGGGTAATAATACTAAAAAACTCAAACATAAATACATTGAGCTTGTAATTTAAAAAAATTTATAACATGAATTACGAATTATGAAATTAATATTCGAAAAAAAATTATGAATTGCAACCTACAGTTTTTCTGATAGTTTTTTATTTATTCTGTCCTGCTTTATCCAGATTCTCAATTTCGAATTTTTCTTTCAAGTAGTTTTCGAATTATCATTAAAAAATGTCCAAATGATGGTTTAACCGTCTATTATGTGCGGAAAAACATAATTTGAAAAAAATATATTTTACTCATTTTATTGAAATATTTAGGTTGTCAATACCAGAATCATATTAAGCGAGTGAAAAGGTCATATTGGCAAGATATAATACATCAATAAAAGTCATTCTGTAGCATTTCATCAATCGAGTGCAAAACTTCAATTTGGATACAGCCCCTAAAATATGCTCATTTTAAAATAAATTATTTCTCAGAAACTAATCCTACTAATTTAATGAAAATTTGGATTTAGGCAAATTGAAAGGTGCGAAGTTTATTTATGTTGTCAAACTTGGGTATTGCTAAAAAAAAATAAAGTTTGGATTAGATTTAATATGTAGATGGCCCCCTAAGCAAGTTTTATATTCATCATTTAAAAATAGACTTTATTTCCAATCGTTTGGTACTTGTAACTTTCTTCTACTACTTAATTTGTTGCAGAGTTAGCAGGGGATGTTTACTTTTTTTCCACGACTGTACAGTGTACAGTCATGGAAAAAAAAAAGTAAACACCTCTACTAACTCCTTAACAAATTATCGTAAACGAAAGTTACTGGTACCGAACGATTGGAAATTAAGTCTACTTTTAAATTATGAATATAAAACTTGCTTAGGGGGCCATCTACATATTAAATCTAATCCAAACTTTATTTTTTTTTAATGGCAATACTCAATTTTAACGAGATATTTCAAATCTTCGGTTCAAACTATGCCTAGACACCAAATTTCAAGTCATTTAAATGATAAGTTTTAGGTAGCTTTCATTACAAAAAGCTAACTTTTGCAGTTGTTCGGAGGAAAGCGATTTCAAAAAATTTTGTTATATTTTCATCGATCATGATCTCCAGACCCCGAAACCATCCTCCGTTCAAAAGTTCATATATATATATCCATATATATATATGATCTTTGTCACACTGTAACTCTCGTATTTATGAACCGATTTGGATGTAACTTCGTGTATACATAGTGCATACCAATGCCTCGACCGAGTTTGTTGGCCAGCTTCATCCGCCATCTTGTTTCAAAATGGCGGCCATTTAAAATTTTTTTTAATTTAAAAATTTGAAATGTGGTACCAAAAAATTGAAAATTGAAAAATATTTTTTTTTATATGTTTGACCTTGATACAAAGATTCCGGAGCATTTTTTGTTTCGTCTATATCTTAAAAAATGGCTGAGTTATAGCCCTTTGAATTTCTAGCTTGGCTGACATTTTGAAACGACCTGATTTTTGTCACGCGATAACAGGCGTATTTATGAATCGATTTGGATGTACCTTGGTGTATACATAATACGTACCACTGTCTCAACCGAGTTCGTTGGCCAGCTTCATCCGCCATTTTGTTTAAAAATGGCGGCCTTTTAATTAAAAAAACATTAAAATGTGAAATGTGGTAACAAAAAATTGAAAATTGAAAAATATTTTTTTCTTATGTGTTTGACCTTTATACAAAGATTCCGGAGCAGTTTTTGTTTCGTCTATATCTTAAAAAATGGCTGAGTTATAGAACTTTGAATTTCTAGCGTGGCTGACATTTTGAAATGACCTGATATTTGTCACGCGATAACAGGCGTATTTATGAACCGATTTGGATGTACCTTGGTATATACATAATACGTACCAATGTCTCGACCGAGTTCTTCATCCACCATCTTGTGTAAAAATGGCGTCCATTTAAATTTTTTTTTTTTAATTTAAAATTTAAAATGAGGTAATAAAAATTTTGAAAATGAGAAGGATTTTTTTTGTATGTCTTTGAACTTAATACAAAGATTCCGGAACAGTTTTTGTTTCATCTAAATCTAAAAAAATGGATGAGTTATAGCATTTTGAATTTCTATTGTGCCTGACATTTTGAAACAACCTGATTTTTGTCACGCGATAACAGGCGTATTTATGAACCGATTTGGATGTAATTTGGTGTGTACATAGTACATACCATTTTCACGACCGAGTTCGTTGGCCAGCTTCATTCGCCATCTTGTTTCAAAAGTGTTGCCATTTAAAAATTATTTTAAATTTTAAATTTAAAATGAGTTATCAAAAAATTTAAAAATGAAAAAGATTTTTTTTATGTGTTTGACATTGATACAAAGATTCCGGAGCAGTTTTTGTTTCGTATTTATCTTAAAAAATGTTTGAATTATAGCACTTTGAATTTCTAGCATGGCTGACATTTTGAAACGATCTGATATTTGTCACGTGATAACACGCGTATTTATTAACCTATTTCGATGTAAGAAGGTATGTGGATAGTATATCGTAATGTCTCGACCAAGTTCGGAGGCCAGCTTCATCAGCCATCTTGTTTCAAAATGGAGGCCATTAAATTAAATGAAAAATTATATTTATAGTGAGGTGTAAAAAAATTAGAAATTGAAAAAGGTTTCTTTCTTAAGTATTTCACCATGATATAAGCATTCCGGAGCATTTTTTGTTTTGTCTTTATCTTAAAAAAATGGCTCAGATATAGCAGTTTGAATTTCTAATGTAGGTGACATTTTGAAAAATCCGATTTTTTGCTGTATATATCAACCGCTTCCGATGTGAGTGAGCATGTGCATAGGAATTACTAAGGCCTCAACCAAGTTCACTCATTAGCCTCATCCATCATGTTGTCTTAAAATGGCAGGAACTTCAAGATATCGCCGAATTTGGCAACCAAATATAAGTTACTTTAAATATAAGCAGCTTGGATAAAGCTGACTAATTTCGCGAAATTCTCATTACTAATGATTTTGTATTGATAAAAATTAGTATTGAATCTTCTATAATCGGTTTCCACTAAATTGAGCTTCGTGTGTTTGAATAATATAAGCTTGCTTTTTAAAAATAAGGAATATGAAAGCTACCTCTTCCTCCCGGCACTGGCCGGAAGGACTTTTTGAATTATAAACATTCAAAATTTAGTGCTTCTAATGTTAA
>CAWVRF010001141.1:0-19685 GCA_963932465.1 Maratus speciosus
TTTTTAATGTTACTTGAAATATTGATGAATTAAGGTTTGCTGAGCACTAGATGTGCTTTCTATAATTATTTTTTCAACATTACACAATGAATTGTAAGTAGTATTCGTTGTTTCAGAAATGGATGTTAGATAATTTCTGATCATTTCAATGTAATGCTTCGGTTTTATTCGGATGAAAAACGCCGTGTAACCACAAGAAAGCATCGCCTGACCGAATAGACTGATACGTCTATCTGGAGCTTAAGTGGGCCATTCATAGTGTGTGGGTTTATTTATTCAGATAAAAAATTGAAGTAAAATTTCTCATTTATCTCAACGGGTATTTTAGACACTTTAGTGAAAATTTGGCTAAGATATTTCTTACCGCTTAATTTCCGTGCTTATGAGATGGATTATGAAAAATGGACAATTTTTCTAAACCGTCGGGATATCCGGAGTTGAAAATTATTCAACGACATAAAATCCGGAGTTTATTTGAAAAACTGACGTGATAAGCGGAGTGATGTGAAAACCGGGTGTCGGTATAGCGAGGTCTGACTGCATTTTCATCAATTTGAAGGTAAACTGTCCTCTTAGTTGCAGAAAAATGTTAAAAATTCTACGGTAAAAGTGGCGAATAACAATTTTGCGATTGAAATAGTAAATAGAAATTTTCTAATCTGAAATAGTGGTGGCAGGCTCCTTGGAAATTTCAAGGAGTGCACGCACCTTGCATACAGTGAGCGTCACAAAAAAAAAAAAAAAAGGTGTTTTCCAATATTAAATGTTTCATTGTAAATATACAAGGTGCCCAAAAAGAGTGTCCCAGTTTCAATGATATATCGCTCACCAGCAAGAAAAGCGACACATCTCGACAAAAGTAAATTTCACAGGAGAGCAAAAGGAAAATTTGCATGATTTTATTTTAACACTAGCCGCCCTTGGCGACCAGTTTGGTCTCCGTTAGATGAGTGCTAAGCATTGTACCATGTTACTTTTATCCAAAAGTTAATTTACTTTCTCAATACTTCTCCAAATCAGAAGTTTCTAGTAAAGAAATCAAGATTTCCGTATTTTTATGGTTATTACTTGGCTATCCCGTCGACCAAAAATCTATCGCCAAACTATAAGATTAAATGCCAATAAATTTTGATCGTAAATGTCACATTTGCTTGACTTTAAGCAAGTTACACGTGTTTACATCATCAAGTTATTTTTATTTCGACGTTTTATTTGTATTTTTATTAATGTTATACTAATTTATTTGTTCTTTCGCTATTTAAAATAAAAATTATGTCAATTTGTATAATTTGGCGAGTGGTTTGGCGATTTATATAATTTGGCAAAATTGGCGCAAGTGATAAATCATCAAACATTGTCTTTCCAATCGCATTTTTTCATATTTCATTACATTCATCTAAAGTATAATAATTTCACTCATTTTATTTAAAATACATAATTTTAATTTGAAATTCACGACTTTCACTTTTTCTTTCCATTTTTTAAGAAAAAGAAAAGAAAAATAATAAATAACACCAAAAACCATGACTTTTAATTTCAATATCAAAGCATTGTTTTAATTTACCACGAGAAATTTTAAAAATGTAAAAAATGGTCACCTGGCATATAAAAAGTGGAGCGGTCAGCCCGGAACTATTGATGACAGTCACATGACTTGGGCTATTATTATAGAGATGAAATTATAGCACTTAACTCTTCATGCAGGAATAAAAATGTGCATAAAAGCTTAAAACCCTTGAGAATGAAGACGTAGATGAGGTTTGGAGGGTTGGGTCATTTTACCTCCTCTCACAATCCACCCCTCTTCTGAGGTCAAAAATGGACATATAGCATAATAAGTTGATTTTTCGTATAACCACAGTTATGAAACTTTTTGTGTAGAAAGACACGCCTATGACAGACCTATTAGTGGAATAAAACGCAAAATGAATTTTTGCGAGATGTGTCACTTTTCTTGCAGCTGAGCGATATTATAACAGTTTAATTTAAACTATTTACAACAAATCATACATCAAATTGCAGGTAAATTATACTAGTTTTCCTTACAAATGTCCAATAGGTGCACCTTTAGCTATACGGCACACATCCAACCTAAAATCCAATTCTTCCCACACTTCGGTTAACAAATCCGGAGTAATAGATGCAATCGCCTTTTCAGTTCTGCGTCTCAACTCTGGCAAATTATTAAGTAGCGGCGGAACGTAGGCACGATCTTTTATAAAGCCCCAAAGGAAAAAATTGCAAGCCGTTATGTCAGGTAGTGTACGCGTTTAAATCTTCAGCCCAGCAGTAACGCTTTACGCTCAGAAGTCGCCATTTTGCGTATGGGGCGCTGCAAACGAGTCAATAACAAAGCAGTACTCGGGCATGCGCTTATCTAAAACTGCTCGGGTTAGTCTTTATTTGTGACCTTGAACCAAGTCTAGAGCGCTTACAGTTGATACTTATTAAAATTTATAACTGGAATCATAGACACCCTGTATTTATAATGATATAGGACTAATTAATTATCCAATAAGAGTCTAATTTTATATAAACATTCAACAAAAACAAAATGCAACATGAAATAACTTCCTTATAACCTAAAAATACATCGAATTTTACGCATTAAAAGAAAGTAAACATACTGCAACTCTTTCTTTTAAATTTCAATCATTTGGCCATTATTTTTTCTTACATAATTTTAAAATAGGTTAATTTCAATCAAATAATCTTTTTAAAAGTGTGTTCTTGTATTGCTTTTTGGATTTTTCGAGAAAAGTTTTAGAACTTTTGCTATTGGAAAGAAAACACCTATAACTATTAAAAATTATTAGTATTCTAATTTGCAGAGTATGATAGCTTTGAGTCGATTGATAATTAAATTAAGTACACATTAATAAGAAAGAAAGGAACGCATTATTTAGAAAAGAAACTTACGAAATGAATTTTAATAGCATCAATACGGATAACAGAACAGCCATTTTATCTATTACATTTTCTTATAAGATACAACGAGTTTAGTTGTCTGTTACTAATGACCAACTCATCAATGCATAATGTCATAAGTTCACGTGAGACAAAATATGAATTAACATAAAACAAAAACTATATTTTAACACTTTCCCTTGTTAATTACATATTTAGTCTTTAGCCTGATAATCCCATTTGATCACACAATATCAGTAATCGAGTTTTGGCTAACGGCTTGGTCATAATATCTGCAATCTGTTTCTCAGTAGAAATTTGTTCTACAACTAACTTGCCTTCTAATACCTTCTCACGAACGAAGAAATGCTTTATTTCTATATGTTTTGTTCTCCTGTGATATTCTGGATTATGGGCAAGTTTTACAGCTGCACTATTGTCTACTTGAAGAATAGGTATTTCTTTTAGTTTCACTATTCCTTCATACAATCTTCTGAGCCAAATAATTTCTTTAGTTGTTTCAGATGCTGCTATAACTTCAGCCTCTGTTGTTGAAGTAGCCACGATGGTTTGTCTTTGACTGCGCCACGAGATTGCACCTCCAGCATATATTATCACTGACCCAGATGTTGATCTTCCAGTTTTTATGCATCCTCCAAAATCTGCATCACTGTAACACTTTAATACTCTATTTGAATTTGTTGCGCGATAAGTAATACCAAAATTTCTTGTTTTTGATACGTAGCGAAAAACTCTCTTTACTCTCACTACATCTTCAGCAGATGGGTTTTCTAGTGTTCTCGATAAAACTCCTACGCTGTAAGCTAGATCTGGTCTCGTTCCTACCATTAGGTACATTAGAGCTCCAACTGCTTGTCTATATGGAAAAATAACTTTCTTAGATTCTTCAGTATTTTGTGATCTGGATTCCTTTAACATCGGTGTTGCTACTGGCTTGCAATTTTCAAATCCAAATCTCTTAAGAATTTTCTTGGCATATCCTTTTTGACTAATAGTAATATCTCCGTTTTTCTGATATTCAATTTCAAGCCCTAAAAAGCAAGAAGCGTTTCCAGTAACTATCTTGAATCTGGCTTTTAACTTTTCAATGAAGATTTCGCACTCTTGTTGATCATTTGCAGCAATTAATCCGTCATCTACGTACAATGCTATAATTAACTTTTTGCCATTCTTCTCTCGAATGTATAGACATGGATCGGCATCACTCACTTTGAAATCAAGTTTTAATAAAAATTGACCAAAACACTTATTCCAACAACGTGGAGCTTGTTTTAAACCATACAAACTTCGCTTGAGCTTGCATACTCTCTTTGTGCCGTCCTCATATCCTTCTGGTTGTTGCATGTAGATTGTTTCTTCTAATTCTCCATACAAAAATGCTGTAGATACATCAAATTGTGATAAATACATTTTTTCTTCTGCTGCTATACTCAATACGGCTCGTACTGTTTCTAATTTTGCTACTGGACTAAAAGTTTCAGTATAATCAATGCCTTGACGTTGACTATAACCTTTTATAACAAGCCTGGCTTTATACTTGTTAATACTGCCATCCGGATTTGTTTTGATTCTATAAACCCATTTGCATGGTATAGCTTTGGCACCTTCTGGTAAATTGACTAATTCCCAGGTCTCATTTTCTTTTAAAGATTTTATTTCATTTTCCATAGCTTTCTTCCAATTAGAACTTTCTTTGCTGTTGATTGCTTCTATGTATGTTTCAGGATTTTCATTTTCATAAATTAATGACTCAGCTTCCATTATATAATCATCAAACCGTGCAGGCTTTCGAATCTTGTCACGTTCTCTCAATTGCATATCATGTGATGGTTTAACTTCTTCATCACTATCAACATCGCTGTCACTTAAATCATCTTGCTTTTCATCTTCTTCAAGTTGTTCATCTTCATACTTTCCCTGATTAGAAAGATTACTTGTATTTTCTTGCTTATTGTCGTTGAATGGTAAATGAACTGAATTATCACATTTATTCAATTTTTCATGAAAAATGACATCTCTAGAAAAAATCATCCTGTTTTCTTCTTTAATCCAAATTCTGTAACGCTCATCAGAATCGTAGCCTACAAGATAACCTTTAATAGCTTTCTTCTCCATTTTTCTTCGCTTTTGTACAGGAATATGAGCATAACATCTAGAACCTATTACACGTAAATGCTTTACCCTAGGTTTCTTCTTGATCCACAATTCATAAGGACTAACTCCCTCTACTGAAGATTTTCCCGTTCTGTTTAGGATATATATCGCAGAAGATACTAGTTCGGCCCACATTGCATCCGGAAAACTAATTTCAGGATTCGAATATTTGAATGTTCTTGCCATTTCTACAATTGTTCTGTTCTCTCTTTCACTTGATCCATTCTGTTGTGGTGTAAAAGGTGCGGTAGGTCTTTTTGTAATTCCTTCTTCACGTAGAATTGCTTCAATTTCTTTATTGTCAAATTCTCCTCCATTATCGCTCAAAAATTCTTTAATTTTGTGTCCCATAGTTTTGGCATGAGCAAGCATATGTTTTAACATATTATTAACTTCTGACTTCTCTCTTATGATGTAACCATACCTAAACTTTGTGAAGCTATCTTTAAATACAACTAAGTATCGTTTCTTCTGAAAAGATTCAGGAAACGGGCCACAGACATCAGCCGAAATAAGTTCACCTGGTTCTGTTGCTTTCTTTCTGTTTCCAAAAGGTAAGCGATGTGCTTTTCCATAAGTGCATGGTTCACATAACTTATTTTCCAGTTGAACTTTAATTCCTAACTCTTTTTCAAGCTTTTGTTTGATGTGACATTTATCTTGATGACCCCATCTTTCATGATAAAGTTGTAATAAAGAATCGTTTTTCTCAGTATTGTTTATTTCTAAAATTTGCTTTGGCATGATTGGCTCAATTATTGCCTTAAACAAAGATCCAGATACATTGCGTGTTCCATACAGTACCACTTGGTTATTTATCTTTAACCAACATTCAGTAGATGTCGATCGAAATTCACTGTCTTGATTTCTGTCTTGAGCAGCCAACACTGAAAATAAATTTTTGTTGACTTCAGGTACATACCAGACATCCTTCAGCTGAATTTCTTGAGATTTTCCACCAGCAAAAGATTTAAAACGAATAGTTCCTTTCCCGATTGCAGCCAATCTTTCCTTTCCAGCAGCCTTAATGCTACAAGGACTAAGAAATTGCGTGAAATCAGTAAAATACTCTGAACAGTTCGTAATGTGTTGAGTTGCTCCATTATCAATCCAAAAAGTTGTTGAATCTGCTTCCGAAGTATACGTTTCGACAAATATAGACATCGCTGCGCCATTGGCGGTTTTCTTTATATCTTTAGTATCAGTACTTGGCGACTTTTTGGCTGGTTTTCCATCGGAAATCCATTTTCTACAATTTCTTACCCAGTGACCTTGACGGTTACAGTAGTTACAAATGTCAGCTCTATATGACTTCTTGATAAATTTGGAATTTTTATCTTTATTCTGTTTTTCTAATCTTGAAGCTGCTAGTGCTTCCTGAACAGAAATATCGCCGTTTTCAACTTTGATGAAATTTCTCTCAAACATACAAAGTTGCTCTGTTAATTCATCAAATGTTCTGTCTTCGTTTTTAGACAACAACATCCAGCTAGACTTAAAGGTTTCAAATTTTCGCGGTAAAATTTGCAATACTTTACAAACTAACATTAAATCAGGTAACTTATTTACACCAATATCTTTAAGTCCGTTATTTAATTCACTCCAAATGGTTCTTAACTTAGCTATGTGAGTTGATACATCATCGCCTAACGCCCAGTTAAATGCGAAAAATTCTGTACATATCTTAAATAACTGATCTTTTGACGTTGCTTCAAAATGATGCTTTAAGGCTTCCCACATTTCATGTGCTGTTTCTTTATCCATAATCTTTTGATAAACTACATCAGTTACGGTACTTGCTATCACGGATTTTACGTAACTGTTAGCTTTACGATACAAATCAGAATTTACTTTATGTTCCTTGATTTCTCTATCTTCAGCAGTGCTACTTAATGGTTCAGGTTTCTTTAATTTGCCATCTATAACATCAAGTGCTCCTTCGTGATAATCAAGTAAATCTCTAATCTTGCGTTTCCATATTGGCCAGTCTACTACACCAGTAAATAACTTAACTTGTTTTGTTAAATCCATTTCTTCTTAAACTTTAATGCGATTTCAAAATCTTTTAAGGATAATCTTCTCTACTAAAATAAACCAATGTTTTACTTCACTTGCTATGAGCAAAACCTAACTTATCTATATCTAATTCTAATCAATCAGACTTGAGCTAACTAGCGCAATTCAAAGCGAACTGCAAAGCACATAACCTATTAAAAATTATTAGTATTCTAATTTGCAGAGTATGATAGCTTTGAGTCGATTGATAATTAAATTAAGTACACATTAATAAGAAAGAAAGGAACGCATTATTTAGAAAAGAAACTTACGAAATGAATTTTAATAGCATCAATACGGATAACAGAACAGCCATTTTATCTATTACATTTTCTTATAAGATACAACGAGTTTAGTTGTCTGTTACTAATGACCAACTCATCAATGCATAATGTCATAAGTTCACGTGAGACAAAATATGAATTAACATAAAACAAAAACTATATTTTAACAATAACAAGTTAGAAATTGCACGTCAAACGTGACAAATGAGGTGCGTTCGTACTATAACTAGTTTTATAAATATTTTTTGCACCGCATATTGTCTGAATGTATATTTTAGGGCACTTCATAAGTGCATATCCATTTCGTTCTGTTCGAAAGGCTGTAATATCATTAAAATGCACTTGAAATACAGTAAAGCCCTGATTATCCGCGAGCGGATGATCCGCGATGCGGTTTATCCGCGAAGAGATTTTTTTTTTCTTTAATTCAAGCTAACAGCAAGGAAAATACAATAAGCCCTACTAATAAATATAAACAGAAAAATTCATGTATTCGAAAGTAATAGAAGAATATTTCTAGATTCGGTTGCCATGTTTGAAATATCAGATATAAAGTCTTGATGTCTTTTCTTGATTTTATTAACCAAATGTAAACACAGCAATTAAAATATTTAACAATTAAATAAGACCATTATGATAAATTCTAGGAGAGCATATCAAGAATAGGTTCCTTCTCGAGATAAAAATTATTCCATACTAAAAGAAAAGCAATAATTTGCAAGTTAGAATAAAGAAAAGGTGTTTCCAAAGCAAGAAGCAAAAACAAGTGACTGATGTTTTTAAAAAGGTGTAACTCAACTCTTTTTGTACAGTGTGTATGGCATTGTTTCTTATTTTACTGTTCTTTATTTTAGTGATTTAGGCGTAAAGCAAAGGTTTCTGCTTTACTCTGCATATGTATGTATTTTAAAAGTTTTATTATGTTTTTTGTATGCTAAAACATATTTTTTATGTTGAATTTTCTCTTTTTTTTTTTTCGTGTTTGCACCCCGTTTTCAGTTTTTTGCGGGTTATCCCAAAGCCGCCTCAAGACTACAAGCCAAACACAAGGTTTCGTGACGTCACGACGCGGGGCTTAGATCAGCCGTGGAGAGCACATGCGCTATTTAAAACATTAATTATTTCCTCCATATTTCAACTTATTATCACAGCATATGGGAAAAAAAATAAAAACTTATAGTTTAAAGACGCTAATTAAGTGCTTTTTAATCAATTTCGATCACTCGAAACAATAATAACGATAACACAAAAACAATATTTATGAAATAATATCACTGTGTCAATGAAAATGTTCATCAGAATTAAAGATACATTAAAGAAAATTCGTTCGTTAATGAAAAAAAAATCCCAAGTATTAAATTTATTTTAGTAGACAGTTTTTATTATTTATTCTATTTTGAAATTTAGAAACAATATCAATTATCTATTTGGTATATATTCAAAAACAAGACATTATACATTATTACATGTATATATACTATATATATATATATATATATATATATATAAATTTGCAGTTTAAACACATAAATTGAATTATTTTGCTTTCAATTATTTCAAAATAAATAAATAACAATAAGTGTGCCAATCAAAACCCACATTTAAAAATTAAATTAAAGTGGAAGAAAAGTGAATGTTAAATGAAAACAAATTCAAGTTGTGTTCTATTTTTATTTTTAATTGGGCTTGAAATTATACAGTAAATATCCTATTAAATATTAAGTGATTTGAAACCTGCATATAATAAATAGTAAAATTAAAGTATACATGAAATTAAGTATTCTTATAAATAAATTTTCATACTGTAAACTTTACTTATCAGAAATGGGTAATTTTCACATAAAATCCATTAAATTAAAAAAGTCCTTCCGGCCAGTGCCGGGAGGAAGAGGTAGCTTTCATAATCCTTATTTAAAAAAAGCCAACTTATATCATGCAAACACACGAAGCTCAATTTAGTGGAAACCGAATATAGGAGATTCAATACTAATTTTTATCAATATAATGAATGAGAATTTCGCGAAATTAGTCAGCTTTATCCAAGCTGCTTTTCTTTAAAGTAACTTATATTTGGCTGCCAAATTCGGCAATTTCTTAAAGTGCCTGTCATTTTAAGACAACATGGTAGATGAGGCTAAGCAGTGAACTTGGTCGAGACCTTAGTAATTGCTGTGCACATGCTCACTCACATCGGAATCGGTTAATATATAGGAGTGCTGTCGCATGCAAAAAATCAGATTTTTCAAAATATCACCCACAATAGAAATTGAAACTGCTATATCTGAGCCATTTTTTAAGGTAAAGACAAACAAAAAATGCTCCTGAATCCTTATATCATGATTAAATACTTAAGAAAGAAACCTTTTTCAATTTCTAATTTTTTTGCACCTCACTTTAAATATATATATATTTTTTAATTTAATGGCCGCCATTTTGAAACAAGATGGCTGATGAATCTGGCCAGCGAACTTGGTCGAGGTGTTGATGTATACTATCCACATGCCTTCTTACATCGAAATAGGCGAATACGTGTGTTATCGCGTGACAAATACAAGATCGTTTCAAAATGTTAGCCATGCTAGAAATTCAAAGTGCTATAAATCAACCATTTTTTAAGATATCAACAAAAGAACAAATTTTCAGAAACAAAAACTGCTCCGAAATCTTTGTATCAAGGCCAAACACATAAAAAAAATCTTTTTCATTTTCCAATTTTTTAATACCTCATTTTGAATTTTAAATTTAATTTCTTTAAATGGCAACCCTTTTGAAACAAGATGGCGAATGAAGCTGGCCAACGAACTCGGTCGAGACATTGGTATGTACTATGTACAGACCAAGTTACATCCAAATAGGTTCATAAATACGCCTGTTATCGCGTGACAAAAATCAGGTCGTTTTAAAATGTCAGCCACAAGAGAAATTCAAAATGCTATTACTCAGCCATTTTTTTTTTTTAGATATAGACGAAAGAAAAACTGTTCCGGAATCTTTGTATTAAGGTCAAACACATACAAAAAAAAATCTTTTTCATTTTCCAATTTTTTGGTATCTCATTTAAATTTTTTTATTTTTTAATTTTTTTAAATGGCCGCCATTTTGAAACAAGATGTCGGATGAAGCTAGCCAACAAACTCGGTCGAGATATTTGTATGTACTATGTACACACCAAGGTACATCCAAGTCGGTTCATAAATACGCCTGTTATTACGTGAGAAAAATCAGGACGTTTCAAAATGTCAGCCACGCTAGAAATTCAAAATGCTATAACTCAGCCATTTCTTAAGATATAGACGAAACAAAAACTGCTCCCGAATCTTTTTATCAAGGTCAAACACATAAGAAGAAAATATTTTTTCAATTTTCAATTTTTGGTACCACATTTCAAATTTAAATTTTTCTTAAAAATTTAAATGGCCGCCATTTTTAAATAAGATGGCGGGTGAAGCTGGCCAACGAACCCGGTCGAGACATTGGTATGTACTATGTATAAACGAAGTTACATCCAAATCGGTTTATAAATACGCCTTTTATCGCGTGACAAAATTCAGGACGTTTCAAAATGTCAGCCACGCTAGAAATTCAAAATGCTATAACTCAGCCATTTTTTAAGATATAGACGAAACAAAAACTGCTCCGAAACCTTTGTATAAAGGTCAAATACATAAGAAAAAAATATTTTTCCATTTTCAATTTTTTGGTACCACATTTCAAATTTTAAATTTTTAAAAAAATTTTAAATGGCCGCCATTTTGAAACAAAATGGCGGATGAAGCTGGCGAACGAACTCGGTCGAGAGATTGGTATGTACTATGTACACACCGAATTACATCCAAATCGGTTCATAAATACGCCTTTTATAGCGTGACAAAATTCAGGACGTTTCAAAATGTCAGCCACGCTAGAAATTCAAAATGCTATAACTCAGCCATTTTTTAAGATATAGACGAAACAAAAACTGCTCCAGAATCTTTGTATAAAGGTCAAATACATAAGAAAAAAATATTTTTCCATTTTTAATTTTTTGGTACCACATTTCAAGTTTTAAATTTTTTTAAAAATTTTAAATGGCCGCCATTTTGAAACAAAACGGCGGATGAAGCTGGCCAACGAACTCGGTCGAGACATTGGTATGTACTATGTACACACCGAATTACATCGAAATCGGTTCATAATTACGGGAGTTACAGTGTGACATAGGTCAGATATATATATATATATATATATATATATATATATATATATATATATATATCAATTTTGAACGGAGGGTGGTTTCGGGGTCTGGGGGTCATGATCGATGAAAATATACCAAAATTTTTTGAAATCGCTTTCCTCCGAACGGCTGCAATAGGTAGCTTTTTTGTAAAGAAAGCTACCTAAAACATAAAACTGTCATAATACTAAAACAACACAAGTTCATGAAACAGAAAATTATTATTTAGTTTTGTATTAGTTTGATATATTATGCAAGGTACAAGCAATAGATTTTTTTTAAAATGTATTGACATATGAAGAGAAAAATAAAAGAAAGAAAGAAAAGACTTTCATCAATTGGAATTAAAATATTCCTAATTTATGTTCATTTTCCTCGAATGTTTAGGTAATAGCTGATAAAAAAAAAACATCGAAAAACACAAAAACCTTCCACGAAAATATTTCATTTCCAAAATAATGTTGTGTGGGTTCTTAAATGTTTGTTCACAAGCTTAAAATAATCAATTTTTATGAGATGAAAAGTATTTACTGACTAGATCTAAAAGTAAATTTATAATTATAGAATAATAATTTTATTTATTGTTATTTTAAATTAAACATTAAAATGTATATGAAAACACATAGGATTTTTGCGAAGAAGGTGTGTGTGTGGGGGGGGGGGGGGGGTTTGCATAAGGGTACTAACAACCCTTCCTCTAGTCTTGTAAATAAATTGTTTACAGTTGTGGCAAAAATAGAGATATTCACAAACATTATCCACATAGCTCTATTTACACAGTACATAAACATTTATAATTTAACAAAAAATTATAAAAAGAATTTTTATTAAGATAGCAAACGTTTAAGATTAAAAAACAACAATAAATTGATACAAGTATATCGATCGGGGTTTGCTTTAAAAGAAGTAAACAAGATAAAAATGCTATGTATTCACACCGACTTTTATGAAAATTTCTAGAATATTTAAATTTTTAAGTATGAATATATATATATATATATATATATATATATACACATAAATTTGTTGTCAAATTAAAGTCCAACTAATTCTGCATACAAAATAACCCGAGTTACTATTCACACGACAAGTGTCTTTTAATAAATGGGCGTTAATTAAAGGTCACTCTAATGAATTAGAGAAAACAGAACAAATTATAAAGAGAGGATGGTGTGACAAGACACAAATTAAATGATATAAGTCTTGACACGATTTAGGGATGTTTGCTATTTTAAATTATTGCTCTATGTGGAAAGAAACAGAACTACAATAATATCGTTTTGTTTTGAGATACGGTATTATTGATAGAATCGTACTAGGATTTGCTAGTTAATTTATTTCAAAGAAATTAAAAATAAAAGATTTTGAACACAAGAAATAAAACTTGTGCTGATAGCATATAAATATAATTTGAAAATAAAACTTACCTTGAAAAAAATATGTTATTAGGCTAAGTAAAACGCATGTGCACGTAAAATAGCAAGATACAAAATTCAAATGATCGAGGCTGGCGCGTTGGCAGTTAGCCAGCCCCGGGCTGTGACGTCACATGTGGGGGGGGGGATGAAGGGCGTGTCTGGCTTGTAGTCTTGAGGCGGCTTTGGTTATCCGCGGTGGCCTTGCCACCCAATTCCGCGGATAATCGGGGCTGTACTGTAATTTTTTTTTCCCATTGGCCGTACTGTAACGGAAAACTTTTGTTTGTCCCTGTCATTAAATTATACATCCGATTTTCATAAAATTTAAAATGACTCGACAAATGTGTGCAACAATTATATATTTAAAATTTCAGACCATTCGGAAGGCTGTGACATCATTAAAATGCACTTGCAACAATTTTTTCCCATTGGCCGTAATGTAACGGAAAACTTTTGACTGTCCCTGTCATTAAACTATACATCCGATTTTCATAACATTTAAAATGACTCGACAAAATGTTGCAACAATTATATATTTAAAATTTCAGCCCATTCGGTTGTGTAGTTTTTGCTCTGTTCTATGAGGACGGGCGGAAAGACAGACGAACAGAGTGACTGAACGACGACTATATGTGCTTACGTATTTATATAATTACGAACGCACCCTAAAAACATTAAAAATAACACAAAAATTGAAGGAAAAGGGGCAGTCATTATGAAAATATTGCGAAATTGTTAAAAAGAGCAATACAATAAAGAAAGTCATTGGAAAATATGTTAAAGATAAGTAGATCAAAAAATTTCAGAGGACAGGCAAATTAAAAAAAAAACTGATTAATATGGAAATATTAATATGGATCGGAAGTTTAAAGCAAGAGCTTCAAATGCTGTCAGAACCTCTCACGATATGAAAAACAATGTCACGACCGATATGCGAAAGATCGCCACTAGTCGTGACATGGGGCATTCTCAAAATCTTTTGACTTTCGGGAATAAAAATCTGGTGAAATTAAACTTGCTAAAATAACATTTTAATCTGATAGACGAATGCCTTAAGGATTCAAAATAAAGAAAAAATGGTCAGCAGCGAAATTTTTTTTATTTAACTGAAGTTTATGTTAAACTTGCGAGTTTAATTTTCCTTATCATTTTACCACTAAAACTTTTTATTTTCTTCTAAATTTTTATTTATAATGAATTTGCATAGTACCCACAGGACATTCAAATAAGAAATAATAACATGTAGTATTTTTAGTACAAAATTTTGGTATAACATTGTCTTAAAGGGGTATTAAAGAAGGGACGGTAAGGTAAAAAATGGGGACGGTATAGGAAAAAAGGGACAAAATGAAAAAAAAAAGGGACGGTAAGGATGGAACGGTAAAGAAAATTACCACCTATTTTAGGCAAAACATGATAAGACTCAGTGGTAGCCACAATGTTCATTGATTTTTATAAACAGTTATTTGCATTGGATTAAATTTAAAAAAATTTTATTTACCTCGAAAAGTGCAGGAATAAAGCTTGGGGGCGGTAAGACTACCAATAAAGCCACGATGCTTGAAATTGATATTTAAATGCTGATTTAAATTCTGCACTAAATTTCCTGTCAAAGAATTTTAGACATTCTTTCTTTAGCATACTTCTGCATGAGAAAAAACTTGAAAAAAATTCTGTGTCTGCATCTGAAGTGATTTTCTGTATAATTTTAGAAGAGGGACGGTAAGGAATCCAAAACCCTGGGACATAGTTTAAAAAATAACAACAAACCTAAAAATGTGTGCAGGTTAAATTTTTGCTACATATTTATATCAAATAATAGTTCCAGTGTCGGAAAAAAATTACATCGATTTGTTTTTATTGAAACAATTTTATACAGGCATCTCCAAACTTAATAATTAGCATCAGGGACACGGGACGGTATAGGAGTTTTCCTGGTATTTGGACCCCCAACATCGTCCAAAACTTATTTATCTCGTTAATATTGTTATGCAATCATGCAATGGGATGTTCCCCAGCATATGAAATAAAAAAAACACAAGAATATGTACTAAAATAAAAATTATTATTCAGGGACATAAAAGTCAAAAGATTGTGAGAATGCCCCATATGTTTCGATCGGCCGTTATAGGGTACTCTTTTTAAAACAGAGTAAATTAGCGTGTTTTTAGAACTTACGAGGTCTGAAAGGGTTTGATGAGCGTAGCTAGTAGGGAGTAGAGACCGAGTCATATACATTAAATAACAAAAAGTATTGAGAGTGAGTGTCTATGTCCTGGTTAATTTAAAAAAATTTATAGATTTTTTTTTTTTTTTTTTTGTGGTTTTACATCATTAGATAAGCCGTTTCCCTGGGCTCATTTTTATGTAACATATACCAATATAAGTATGATTTTTGTTACAAAATTTGGTATTTCTTTTTCTTATTTCAGGTGCAAATGTAGCCAATGATTGATTTTTTTTTTTTTTTTTTTTTTTTTTTTTTGTAACATCTTGGCTACAGCATATTATGCTATCGCTGGTTAGCGAATTGAAACTGTTATATCAGCTTAAAAAATATATACAAACGCCTAAAAAAAAAAACTGTTACTGATTTTGTTTAAAGCACGAAAAAAAAAAAAGAAAAAAAATCAACTGCTACATGTTTTTCCTCGCCAGTTATTTTATTACCACCAAAAAACCAATGCTTGCAATATGAAGAAAAAAAAATTTGTAATGCCAAGGATGGCGAATGAAATTTGGCGATCTATTATTTACTCCTGGATGAGACAAAAAGTAGATGAAATCCCGATTTGATAAAATTTCGATGATTATAAACTAATTTCATCTGACGCAGAGTTGGACTGGGTCAGACCAAAGCGCACAGGCCTTGGACATTCAGAAGGTGCAAGTATTTTAATGAACTCCAATCATTCCACCTGTTTGCATACTGTCTAACATTATATGGTTTAAAACATTGGCTTAGCAATGTTTTAAACAAGACACAATGACAAGTAAAAGATGGCTTGGTATTGTATCTCGGAGTTTGGATAGAAGACGCTTCTTTATTCGCCGTGCATGTTTGAAGCACCATCATATACACTTGCTACATAATTTTCTGGAACAAATGCCGTATTCGCCCGGAGTCTGCCATCATGTTTCTTTGTCGGTCATTATAACCACTTTATGCTTGATTTTTGAAATTTTAGAGATTAAACATAAACGACAACAAAAATAAATAAATAAATCCAAATGAAGAAATTTAAAATCGGCAATAACCAACAAAGATGGCGGACTCCGGGCGAATACGGCATTTGTTCCAATTTTCTATAACAAGTCCTATGGCATTCAGAAATTACTTAACAGAGATTACCAAACTTAGGAATTATTAGTTTACTTCTCTTATAAATAAAAGAGTATATAAATACATTGATCATAATTTGATACATCCATGGTTATGTCTATTCACTCAAAAAGAATTTTCCTTGTTTTACTTCATTAGCAATTTCAATCTGGATTTCAAATCTGACGATATTTATGACTTCTGTAATCCTAATCTTGCTGTGAAATATGTAGTGTATGACTTGACCGACTCTTCCCTTTTTTCATGCAAATCTTTTTTATTCAAGAGCAGTTTTCTTAAGAAACACAGAATTGTTAGATGTCCTTGGCCCACGTTTTCTGCCTAAATCAGTCAACGGTGAGTTAGTCCGTCTGGCCTACTACCAGGGCCATCGCTAAGACATTTTCTTCGGGGAGAGGGGGGTAGGAACTTAAATTGCCAAGTCAAATTTCAATATTTGCCAACTAGTTTTATAATTTTGCCAACTTACCACAATTAAAAAATGTAATACAGTCATTCAGGGTAACTTTGATCCGCATTTTCTCTATTTTCATATATCACACTCTTATTTTAAGACTATTGTTACAACTAGGGGCATAAAAGAGAAGAAATGATCCTAAATTATTGTATGACTATCAAAAATTAATGAATAATAATGATAAAAGCTATAAAAAAGGAATTTTTATCCTGGTTCAAAGTTACCCAGCCATTTAGAGTAACTTTGCACCATTTGATAAATATTATCTAAAATAATTTATTATAAAAAAAAGTATTATAGTTAGCACAACTTTGAACCCCAAAAAATGTTTTCAGATATGTAAAGACTCCGAATTTACATTTCCCAACATCACAAGATTTGTATAATTTATGATATTACAACAAATATCAGGCATAAGAAAAGTGGAAGAAGAGAACCATGAACATTTAGAAATTAAAAAAAACAACCTGTTTATTGTTCATATAACATACAGGGATGAGAATTGCAAAAAAGCAAAAAGACTGAAACCACGCGCAAACAAAAAATTGTACCACATTTTATCCGTGAAAGATACTTTAAGAAATAAAACCAGGGTCTGATTTCCGGGAAAATGGAGACAAGCACACAAGCCTGTATACTACATTACAGGAGTGAAAATAGCCAAATTACACACAGTTCTTAAAACATTGAGCGTAGGTCATATGAAATGCTCGACTTATCAAAATCATGGCCACTCCTGAAAATGAAATAATTTAATTAAGAATAGAGTTTTTGTGTGTAAATTTTTTAGCAAAAAATATGAAAAACTTAGTGAAAATCACAATGGTTAATTATTTTTGGTCACATGGGCTAATTGGAACAGGACATACAGTCAGCTTAAAGTAAATTCTGAATCAGGAGCGATTCTGAGTTAAAGAAAAAAAAAAAAAAAAAATTGAAATTCACAGCAAATTTTCTGAAAGGTTACAAAAGAGGGGGGAAGAAGAGGATACACTAAAAGCACTAAATACATGTATTTTTCGCGCCATTTTGACGAAATGTGCCGCTTTTTCGCGATCTATCGGCGAAATGTACCGCTTTTTCGCGATCTATCGGCGAAATGTACCGCTTTTTCGCGATCTATCGGCGAAATGTACCGCTTTTTCGCGATCTATCGGCGAAATGTACCGCTTTTTCGCGATCTATCGGCGAAATGTACCGCTTTTTCGCGATCTATCGGCGAAATGTACCGCTTTTAGGCGATCTATCGGCGAAATGTACCGCTTTTTCGCGATCTATCGGCGAAATGTACCGCTTTTTCGCGATCTATCGGCGAAATGTACCGCTTTTTCGCGATCTATCGGCGAAATGTACCACTTTTTCGCGATCTATCGGCGAAATGTACCGCTTTTTCGCGATCTATCGGCGAAATGTACCGCTTTTTCGCGATCTATCGACGAAATGTACCGTTTTTTCGCGATCTATCGACGAAATGTACCGTTTTTTTCGCGATCTTCTGACGATATTTGTAGTTTTTTTGCGATCTTTTGGTGACATTTACAGCTTTTTCGCGATCTTTTGACAAAATTTGCCGCATTTCCCGATCTTTTGACGAAATTTCCCATTTATTCAAGATCTTCTGACGAAATTTAGTTTTTTCGCGATCTTTTAACGAAATTTGCCGTTTTTTATCACCTTTGAATGTTCTTTCGAAATCGGAAGAAAAGCGGAATCGATAGGAAAGTGAAAATTTCGGAAAATAAAATTTTGCAGGAGAAAAAATACGGAATCCTCGGAAAAAGGCAGAATTTCGAGGGAAAAAAACGGAAATTCCTTGAAATAACAAAAAAGCGGAAATCAGCCAAAAGACGGAAAATTCTCATCCCTGAACATAAAAATGCAGTGGAAAACAATTTTCAATGTTTTATCTCAATAATATATCCATAGTTACAGTAAAACATACCAGTACTAGTATTATTCAAACAAGAATAAAAAATGCCGAATGTATGAAATGTCAAATTTGAGAAGCTTCGCCTCGGAAAACGCCTTTAAATGAATTGTATGTATTTTACACATATTTGTGAAAATATTTACACGTTATATCTAATGCTCATTTTCGGAATTTATATAAAATGTACATGCAAATATGGGAAATTTTTGACAGTAGCACCTATAATTAGTAAATTATAAACATCAGTGTAACTTTGAGCCGGCTCAAAGTTACCCTGAAAATGTGGTAAAATGTTAGTGCCTTCTTATTTTACATTTTATTAACTATTAATAAATAAATAATCACAAAATATTATCACATTTACAACATTTAGACAATAATATGTCTGATAAATGAGTATATTGTTAGTTACTATGAAAATTTAATTGGATTACAACAACTTCAAAACAGCATTCAAAATTACCTTGAAAACAGTACTTCACAAAAATAGTTAGAAGATGCATTTAATTGCGTATAATGTTGCTAATTTATTTTCTAAAATAAAGAGTAGAAATCCCAGTTTAGGCTTTGCCAACATAGCATAGTTCTGGAGCTTATTTAGTCTTTTGGAGTCAAAAACCCCATGGTTCAAAGTTACCCTGAATGACTGTATACTTCTTATTGGTAAAAAATTTAATAATATTCCCAATTAAATTTTAAACTTTTGCCAAGTCTATCAGAAATAGAAAATGTATTATAGTTTTCATTAAAGTTTTAAACAAATTTGCAAGTGTAACAGCATTTGCGAACGTTTGGAGGGGGGGGGGGGCTCCCCCCTCCTTAGCGAGGCCCCTTCCTACTACCAGGAATGTAGTGCAGGAAATTACTGTGATATACATTGTATACTTTCTGGGTAACTCT